>SNQJ01S0010659.1:267783-289810 GCA_010110895.2 Picea sitchensis | reverse complement strand
GGCATCACAATCCCACGCAATTGGAAAAGTAGTTTTCATATGGAGATAAAAATACATTCTTCCCGCACATGGGTGACTGCCCCGACTGAGTGAATCAGTTGGACTCATTTTATACGGCGTACAACGTATTCTATTTGTTAGACCTTTTTTGACATCCTTGATGTTTGAACTTCGACGATCCATCTCCCATAAATTTATCGCCGGCAGTACCTGTCCCGTCTACCATCCCCATTTCCCACCATCTACTGACGCTTCCGTCGGACCGGTCCCTTCTATGATCCCTGTTTCCCACCGTCTGCACAGTGCCGACGCTTTCTTTCTCCTCTGTTTTCGCCCCATTTCTCCATTGTTGCTCGCGTTGTTTCATCATTTGAATTTGAAAGGTTTCCCTCCCATATCCCTTTGACCTTATTTCAAAAAATGCTTTGTTCACAACTTCACACTGATGCAGGGCCACGGTCAAAGGAAGAACATGAGTACAAATTATGCACCTCCATGAAACTACATAACTGTTCGACTCCAAGATCACGTCTATGGTTGCGTTGTGCACATTTTCACCTTGCATCAACAAGTATGTTAAATATTCATTGGTTCTTGAGTACGGATATAAACTGTGGGTATGTGTTAGGGATTGAAGTAATTTTGTGCCAAACTAGAAAATGATCCTCAACCTGCATATTCAAGTAATGGGAACACACTCACTACTAAATAGAAGTTGTTGGAAGAATGTATGTTTTCTATCCACAAAAACAACATACACATCCGCAGATTTGTTCGTGGAATTGGACTTCGAAGCCTACAAATAATATGAGGAGTTTCTAGGCGAGTAGATTACAATTTCTAAAGGGCATCCGACTATGTTGAAATACTTGGCCAGCGTTTTTCCAGTCGAGATGATCCAATTCGGTAAGAAAGATGGAAAAATCTAACAGACAGATGCCAAACAGAAAAAATCGAATGGACAGATGCAGGAGAAACATACTCTGAAATTCTTGTTCAGCTCGACTTCGAAGACGGTTCCATTATGGATGCAGACCATGTGATTGTTAGTGTGTCACTAGGTGTTTTAAAGGATGGAATGGGTCAATGCTCTGCCAAAGGCAAGCCTCATGTTTTATTTCATCCTACGCCTCCTTCATGTATGGTGAATGCAATTTATAAGCTTGCTTTTGGTGTTGTAAACGAAATGTTTCGAGGGATTTTTTTCAGAGACTCATATTTTTTTTATTGACGCCTATGTCCACAACATCAATGGTTTTATTCTCCTTTCACTTTTTTTCACTTTGCAGATGTTGTTTACATCATAATGGACCCAACCAGAGGAGATCTTTAAGTTGGTTTAGTATATTATTGACAATCTTATAATGGCATGGACATATTTATTTATTCTGTCCATTTATGTAAATCCGTGTTTAGGTGGGAAGACCATAACTATTGACACGCTGTATCTTTTAATATCTATTCTAACACACTAGAGGGTTCAATATGTTTATATTCACTCACACAATCCCTTAAAACCTACAACATGCTACTTCGCTTAGATTTTAAAATGTTTAGTCTTTTGCAATTTAGATTTTAACATGGTTCAGGAGCTGCTAAACCTCCAAGCAACTCCATGGATATATTTTGTTGTTATTTATTGTTTGAAATTATTAATTGGAAAGTATTTGTGCTTGAAATTATGACCTGGAAAGAGGCCGATTGCAGATAAGGTCTTTATACAACAAGCTTTTATAACATGATGAAATTTAAGAAGAAAATGAGGTTATTATAAATATGAAGATGATAACCATTGTTTAAAACATTTTAAGGTTTTGTTTTAATTTTAATTTTAAGTTTACCATTTTGAGGGATAATTTTGAATTAAAATTTAATTTGAATTTTAAATAAAATGATAAAATATTATTTATTCTTAATTGTGTAGCTTTGTCATGTTTTTAATTTGGTTATTGATTTTTGGTATTTTTGTAACAAGGAAAGAAAAAAATAGTAGATATTTGATATAAGGTGAATTTGAATTTTAGATAAATTTATAAACATTTATTTAACAACTAATTATGATAAGTTGTATATAAAAATATGTTTTTGTGCATGTCATTATTATGTTATTTTCAAAGTATTAATATTAAAATAATATTTACATTTAAAATTATTTATCACAAAATGTTTTTTTACATTTTGAAATAAAATTATTATTTTCTAATTTTAAATTATCTTTTAAGTAACATTAACTTCATCATAAGTATATTGATGGAGCATTAGTGAGTTTAATTGACCATGGTCTAAGGTTTAAATGAACTATTTTTGGACACCTTGGAATTTCATCTTTGACATGGCACCATTTTGAACACCCTTAATGTTGGCCGGTGACTACACACCTTGCAATTATATTTGTTTTGGTTGAGGTTTTTCAAGGGTTTGACTTTTCATATGCCTGAAAATGCTTGAGATCTCTCATGGTTAAATGTAGAATCTTGTGAGGATCTTCTTGAGACTTGTATTCATATATCCACAATGAAATCAAGATTACCATAGCTCCCCATTTCATTCTTTGCTTCTCTCAGATGTGTTTCTATTCCTCTCTGTTGTGTGGTTGTTTATATTCATTTTTATGTCTATTCATGATTTCTATTTGCAAGCATAATGTCCAACAAGTGGTATCAGAGTTGAGGTCGGGTGAAGGTCTGTGAGAGTTGAGGGAAGATTTCCATTCATGTGCATATAAGGAGAGTTCACTGCAATGGAACTGAGGGTTTGACATTATGTGTGCGAGGAAGAAAAACCTTATGAGTCTAAAAGGTTGTTGGATGTTGAGGATAAATTGCGTTCGAGAAACTGAGTTGGAATCCATAGCAATGGTTAGAGAAAGGTTTCCTTTTGGGTATATTGCTTATGTATTCCAAGTTCTGTAGTTTTGAGGATGCACACGAAGTGTTGACTAAATGAATCAACGAGATGATCGTGGACCATCACGATGAGTTTCCTAAGGAAGTAGAGATAGATCTAGAGGTGATAGTGGCAAATCAAGAATGGAAGAAGATTGTTGATGGACTTACTCAGATTCGAGGCAATGGTAAAAGTCTTGAATGGAAATTTTGAGGTGGAGTTATTATATGTAAATGGGTATACAACTATAAGAAAGAGCTAGCCATGTGTACCCTGGTTTTGAAATGTCATTGGTAAAGTCTAGACGACCTACGTGATAGGGAGATAATGTAGTATTCCCAGATACCCTGTCTATGAGGGAAGGTTGGCCAATTTTTCTCATGGGGAAAATTTAGGTCAAGAGTCAAGGTTTTTTGGGAACTTATTTTTGGTATCTCGTGGTTGTAGAGCCCATTATTTCATGTAATGAAGCATTGAAATTATCCTGGTGGTGAGAGGTGAAGGCTCACCTCGCTCACTTGATCAGATTAGATCAATGAAGCACATATTTGTTGGTTATGGGGATGGAGTTAAGGGATGCATATTGTGGGATCCTACTTCCCACAAATCATCATTAATAGAGATGTGTATATGGAAGAATCAAGAGTTGTTCAATATCACAAAGGGATATTTGTTTTCAAACTAATGAAGTCATTATATGGCGTGAAGCTCGAGCAGACAATGGTACAACATGTTTGATTCGTTCATGATGAGAAATTTTCTACAAGAAGTGAATCTAAGCATTTTATATTCAATATATTGGTGATATATGTTATGTTTGTAGAAAGAACAAGCATAGTTGAGATCAAGAGGTTGGTAGTCCACTTTATCTTTTGTTTTCTTTATGTTAAGTAAAGATGATTATTATTATTATTTGAATGGAATTTCCATATAAATAAGGATGTCTACCTCATTTTGAAAGGTAAATTGTTTTTGTAAAGACTTATTAGTCAATGAAAAACTACTTTGAAGTTTAATATTGAAGCTCATATAGAGCCGAAGACAATTTCTTCCAAAAATTCTGGATTAACCTAGTCTGTGGATTGTTTTGCATACAATTATATGATACAAGTTATTTAGTAAGATTGTAATTGTGTTAATATATCTTAAATGATTATGGTTTCTAAATGGATGTTGTTATAAATTCGATGGTGTTTTGAAATTTTCTTTTGTGATACAATAATAAAAAATACTACTAGTTATTTGTTTTTTCTACTATGTGATCTCCTTTCAATTCTTAGATGTTGTTCAGTACTTAATCAATAAAATATTTTTGTTCAATATTGATTGAAGAGAGATATCATTTACATGATGTTGGTAAGGGTTAACCTATGCCTATTCTACTTCGGAATTTAGTTGTTGAATACTCAAGAAATAAACTAATAAAAGAAAAAAAGAAAAGTCTAGTTAGGAGAAGATCTCCCCTTAACTAAAATTAAATCTCATCGAAACTTGTTGGATCATCAATCCAGAGAATCACACTACCTTAAATAGGGAAGAGTCTAATTAATCCTAGCCTCTCGGCATGATTCATTCTATTGAGTCAAAGAGAATTTAGAACCATCAAGGATCGCACAATAAATGAATGCATACAAAAAGATGCAATCAAGTAGATTGACAAGCATCAAAATAACTCAAAATTTATGGTTCAAATAGATCTAAAAGATATCTCTAGGTGTGGAAGAATGAACATACACAGATCTTAGCATTTTTTGAAGGATGTCCCTTCAAAAAATTATCTTTTAGATACTGGTTGCACCTTGTTAATGACCACAGGGCGACCAAAACCCTCCAATCACTCTTTACAGAGGGATAGAGGGACATCACAAGATATTGGTCGCTCCCTGTAGTACAATTCTTAGGCTAGTCGCCCCCTACAATGGAGAAACTTGCAACCAAAAGGGGTTGGTCACTCCCTACAATGGAGCAGCTAGAGACGAAAAGGATTTGGTCACTCTGTGGGCATAGATATTTCATGGCCACGATCATGCAAGTGAAAAAACTAATAGATATGAGATAAATCAATCAGATTTGGGTCTGAAAACTTACAAATAGCCTCAGAAAAGATTTACTAACAGATCAAGAACAAAGAATGGGGCTTACATTAAGAAAATATCTTGAGAATATAGATTTAAAAGTTGAGGAGTAAAATGACTAACCAACAATAGTTTCCCTAGTGGAGTCGCTAGTCTTTTGTAGGATATTTTGACCCTATGGGAGTTACCTCCTTTAAGATCTTTCTATACCTAAAAAATAATAGAGATGAAAATATGTATGAGTTGATGGAATGGAAGGATTACCTGATGATGCGATGATTTTCCTACATGCTCCTTAGATATTAGCTTCCACAAAGATGCCCTTCGCTCTTATGAGCTTAGATCTGCACACATAGAGACAAAAAAATCTTTTACATGATCAAACTAGTAATGTGTATCAATTAGTGATAGATCTAAAAATGTATTATAACACATGAAAACATTAATTCTCCAAAATAAAATATAACAATTACATACACATCCAAGTAGATGGGAACATATTGTTTATCTTCTAATGATAAAACAAATGCATTACACCTTACGAATACGTTGATATAGTCCTTTCCCAAGTTCCCTGCCCAAGATCTGTAATCAAACTACAAGAATAAGTTTACTTTTTTCTTTCTCCCCGCCCCCTTTTCGCATGAGAGACCCCCATTATGTATACGATAGTAGAGAAAATATCAAAGGTAATTTTGGATAAGATCTCCATTTCTAAGATGAAAAGTTTTTGAACATTGAACAACGAAAAATATGGGGTTTAATATCATCTCCTAAAACCAATCCCAAATAGGGAGTAAGAGACTTGGTCGCGCCGTGCATTCTTGTAGGGAGAGACCGGTCGATCCTTACAAGAGAACAAGGAGTGACCAAAACTTCCCAGTAATAGGACGTAAAAGGGAAACCAATGACCATGAAAACATGTATTGCAAACTCAGTAAAAAAGTGGTATAATTCAGTGGTACAAAGTGCTAAACCCTATATGATTCCCATCAAGTGATCAAGTGGAAAATAACTATATAACATCATCCTTACATCTTTCAAGGAATACTGCATCTATCCTTCATACCTATGAATATGATGCCAAGGTTAACAATGTGAACATGAAGTATGTTACAGATCAAATAGCACTATGCATATGCATTCCTGTTGAAATCATACCCAAGCTCTATGTATATTTGTGTACATGTCATAGCTTTGTTTTAAGTTTTTCTTTTGAAAACATACACCAAAATTTATGGCTTGAGGTTGATCATACTCTTCTCACACATGTATATGGTTTCGTCATTGACTATTTAGTTAACCGAGAATACTCATCTTGGCTCTGGTGTTGAGTCGAGGGTATTTATGAGGCATGCACTAGTCCTAAATATTTTCTTGGTTATATTTATTTGAAACCCCAACTATGGGGTCAACGACTCAGGGTTTGTTTTTTATTAGAACCCTATCATTTAAAGAATACTTTATATATTTATCGTCGAACCTCTCTTAGCTATTTAAAGAATACTTTATATATTTATTGTATCTAAATGCTACTTCTTTAGTGTAATTTATATGGTTGTTTTCTTGTTGCAACTAATTTCAATATTAGATAAATATTCATACTTGAGTTTAATCACCACTGTACATATGAAAAATAATGAAATTATTTGTATTCCTCTATGCATTAATATAAATATTGTCTTGCACTTCATTTTCTAAAAGAAATTATAAATACTATTTATGCAATATAGAAATATTGCACTCCTATAATATTATAAACTTTACCATTATCTCTATGAAATATCATAGTATTTTTCATTGCACAAATACTTAGAAAATATATCCATTTCTCCTTCTATCTATTGTATTTTTCATTATTTTTTTCTAGAAATTAACAAGTTCATAAAAAAAATAAAAACAAATAAACTAACGAACTCATCTGAACCATAGACTTGAACAACAAAGATTACTTGTTTTATTTTGTAGGGACCCAAAATTTGTATAACTATCTCCATATTAATCATAGTTTGATTCTTTTTCACAAGTACTAAACAACGTCCTATCTCATGTATACTTGTCTATCTTCTTACTTTGACAGAAAAAAAAAAGTTTTCCTAGTTTTTTTTCGAAGTTAGCCTCATCCCTAACCCTAGGTAATCTTCTTGGCCTAACTTTATAGTAGATTTTTTCCTCACATCCCACATCTTTGGGAGTAGATTTACACTTGTTTTCTAGACAATATTTACTTTGGTAGTTTTAATCCATTTTCACTCTCCCATGGAATAATGGTTTATTCTTTGTAAGTAGATTCTCTAGTCAATTTGTTTCTAGTTAAACAAAAAAATTAAAACAATATTTAAAAAAGTATTCATCATCATCAATGTTTATGATGATATAATTTTAAGATAAATATTTTCCTAAAAACTTTCACAACATTATAAATTAATATATTCAAATGTTTATAAATAGAGGGATATAAAAATAATTCAACTATTTTTGAAAATATTCAACCAATATCTCTATCTTTATGCAATTGTATATATGAAATCATTTCAAGGTTAGAGAGAATATTAAAAAGGTATTTAAAAAATAAATAAAAAAATAGGTCATCAATTTGGGTTTATGGAAGGACACAAATCCATGAGGTACGAGAGATATCATATGTAAGTTAGATTTACTTAACAATGATCTTTATTCACTTAGGTTTTTGCATAACTTTTTGGTATGGATGATGAGTTTCATTAACTCTATATTATTTTTTTGTCCTAGTCAAAACAGAAGGATCTCCTTTCTTCATATTAGGTATGGGTCTCATATATTGATGCCCCCTCTCCCCACTCCTATTCTTGCTAATAATAAGGGTTGCATATATTATTAAAAGTGGCATTAAAAAATGGAAACTTCAAACAAAATTGCATTGGTCTTCCTTGCAATATCACACATATTATATTCATGGATGATATATTGATTTTCTAGAAGGTTATAAAAGGACAGTATGATAATTAATCAAGATAAATCCACATTTTCTACATGGGAAATTCTATAACCTGAGTAAGGGTATTTCTCCCAATTATTTTCTTACCAAGTGATTGATATGGATCGAGAACTAAAGTAATTTGGGTTTCACTTGATGCAAGTATATTGGATTTAATTGGAATGGGTTCCAAAATGAATACTGGAGAAAATTAGGAAATGGTTTTATTAATTCATCTACTGAAGAGATAAAAAAAAAAAAAAGGTTTTGTGTTGGTTTTCTTGAAAAAATGGGCATCTCAAAAAAAAAATGGAGGATGGGGCCTAAAAAAATTATTCCTCTTTTCCAACACCTTAGTTGAAAAAAAATGTATGGATGTTGGTACAAGGATAAGGTCGGTAGGTCCACTTAACCAAATCCAAGGATTTGTACACAAAATCAATTGAGGAATGGGTTAGGAACTTGATTAAAGAGGTGCATAATGCATCAATTATCTAAAAAATTGGGAAATAAAATTTCTTGTTGGTTGGTCATTGGTTGATCTAGAAGGTAGGTAGGGGATATAAATTCTAGATTGAAATTTATCCATGGATAAGATGTAAAGGTATTTATAGTTTACCCCCTCAGGTGTTATAGGAGTTAAGAAATAAAGGGGTCTTTTCACTACGTAGATTTTGAAGTCAGAGAGATCTACAAATTGGCAAGAAAAATGGCTTTCCAAGGAGGAGATAGTTTTGGGATAAGACTCAAATTATGGAGATCATAAATAAATCCTTTCAAATATATCAATTCTAGAATAGGGGAAGAAGATGAGAAATTGTTATGTTCTCTCACTCCTATAGGGACTTGTACTCCCAAACTAGGCTATAGATTCCTTGCCAAGGAAGGGTTGGAGGGACAACCGATTTTGAGAGAAAATCATCTAGAAGCTAAGGTGCCCCTCCAAAAATATTTTTTTATGTGGTTGGCCTTAAATCACAAGGCTCCAAAATAGGAGGTTATCTAATGAAAGGATTTATTAGTCGAGGTTGGTGTACTTTATGAGAACAAATAGATGAAATGATTGACCATTTAAATGTGACTTCTCCTTTATTTAGAGAGGTCTAGAAAGAAGTTATTTGCAAGGCTTAAGGAATGCATGGGAAGGCATAATTACTAAAGAAACCTTTAGGATGTGGTTTATAAACAATGACACAAAGAAAATGAAAGATTTTCCACTAAATATATCTTGGGGAATATGGCTTGCGAGAAAATTGAAGCTATTTCAAGGATATGTGGCACTTCCCATGAAATGTGCAATCTAGTCTCTAAATATAATAAATGCATATCCACAAGTACAGCATAAGTAAAAAAGAAAGATGAAAAAATAAGAAGTCATCAATAAGGAAATTCCTTGGGCATGCTTTTATGGTGCCTCTCAAGGGAATCCCCTAAAAGGAGGTTTAGGAGGTATTTTATATCTCTCCTCAAATATATAGAGCCTTCAAAGATAGGAGTGGATAGAAAACTAATAAATAGTATGAACTGATGGCTCTCAAATTAACCTTACAATTGGCTCATGAATATGGTGTTACATAATCACAACTTTTGGCGGATTCTCTACTAGTTATTGAATGGTTATTAAATAAAGCATCACTTGGAAATTTCACTTTATAACTACTTTTTGATGATATCCAATAAAAAATGATAACCCTCTCACACATTTATTTTCCACATATATACAAGAATAGGAACAAGGTCATTGATGGCCTTTGGAAAGAGGCATTAGGGTTGGAGTTGGGTACTTGGACAATGTCCATCCATCAAGATGGGAATACCAAGGTGGATATATTCCTAATTTTGATCTTTGCAAAGATTTTTCTTTGTTTTTTAAATCCATGAACAATCACATTTTTTTTACAACTCATGGTTTTGTGTTTCACAATTTTTTTAGATACTCACTATTAAAATATGGAATTTATGTTCTTTCAAGTCACAAAACACTTTTGTTTTTTATTTATATCTATGGTATATATAAGGAATGTACTCAATCAAGCTACAAATAAAGTTTTTGAATGCCTTGAGACATACATTAGTGTAATTTTATTTATTATAAATAATGTTATGAATTTTTTTTTTTGGAAAAGAAAAATAGTTTAATATAAATTTATATAGAGAGATTGAAAGTAAAAGATTCTTTATGGTTAGAAGATTTCAATGATGTGTTCCTTAGTATGAGGGAGATGTTTGATTTCTTCTGAGCTCAAATTGTACTTGACATGTGACATATATATATATATATATATATATATATATATATAACCTTTCTTCATTTTTTTCAATTTTTTTTACCTAGAAGGACTTAATCCCTCTCTACTCATGTAAATCCATATTAAATTGTGATTTATCATGAGTGGAGAGGGATTACGTCCCTCCAAGTAAAACTAAAATATAAAAAACATAAAGAAAGGTTTGCAGCTCGAAAATTTGATATCTACCTTTCCACAAATATAATGACCATAAAGTGCACATAACTACTAAATTATCAACTTCTTGAAAGAAAAAAAATATAACATATAAATACATGTGATGGATACAAAACTATGATGTGATTTTAATCCCTATGAACTAGAATGCATTATGTAAATGTGACTTGGGTTGGTGAGCCGATAAAGTTGGAGAGGGATCAGAGTGCCTAGGAAATGTAATATTTCTATATATATTAATAAAAATACATTGCTAGTTGCACAACATACAAGGACAATATATAGGGAGCTATGATTCAACAAGAGAGGGGGTTAAATGGGCTAAGTTATTTTATTATATTTTATTTGTACCCTTTTGGTTTTAATTGAGAAAAATGGTAACATGAGCTTCTTGGGGAAGGCCATGTGGTTCTTTGTTCTTATAATTATATAAACCCTACTTGTGGGTTGTTTGGGGGTTCCTTGTTCTTCATTCATTTTTAAAAATTCTATCACTCATCTTCCTCATTTTGTTCCTTTCTGTGTTCTAGGTTGGAACATGGAAACAAATAGCTAGAGGAGGAGAGACATTGTGAGATACCTATGAAGAATTGTTGATTATTACATGTGAGAATGGATGCCTGTGTGCATCAAATTCATGGTAGTTCTCAAAGAACTGTGACAACTGAGAATCCTTGGAGTTTCCAGCATGAAGACTTCATGACTAATAGCACTAGAGCCTTGGAGAGAAATCAAACAACTCGATGGACACCATGGAAGAGAGCGGGGTTCATTTCTTTGGGTTGTGCAAGCTGAATTGGAAAGACACTTGGAAATTAGGATTGGTGTGTGGTTGGGAAAACCTGAAAGCTAGTTAGCCAACTACTGTATGTTTTTTATTTTTCTTAAAACCCGACCTTGTGGATTTATAGCCCTGGCTTAGGGGTGACACTGTTGTTGAGGGTGAATGAACAACAATGTCTATGGTCGTGAGGAACGTCCTTGATCTATTGATGAATGTTTACTTGAAAGATAAGTGTTCTTTGTGTTTCTTTCATAATTTATATTCTGTTGTGTATATTTATCTCTAAGATGTATTTTCATGTTGTTGGTTATTATTGTGCATCGAACATTCTTCTTCATTTCTTGGATCTTGGATGGTTGAAAATGAATCTTGTCAATTGAATGCCTCGATTTTATGTTCTTGATTAATTAAAGAATGAAATAGAATTTGTAATCAGTGAAAGAGAATAAATTTTGGAAGTATCCAGGAAATCGGTATGTGATCAACACCCAAAACAATTTTGGTATTGGTTGTACCTCGTATGATAAGAAATGTGTACGTGATCAACACCCAAAACAATTTTGGTATTTATTGTACCTTGTATGATACGAGTTAGTTCAAAGCATTTTTGGAGAGCGTTTTGAGGTAGCGTGACCTATCTTGGTGGTCGGGTACATTACAATGACTTTGAATTTTGTCTCCTATATCTAAATATACCATGTAAGAGCTATCTAACCTCAAATAACCTATCAATATGACAACTAATTGACATGACTTTGCAAGACATTTTGATGGATTACTTTTAATTTTTTTCATGGACAAGTGTAAACATTCTAATTTTTTTTATTTTTTTAAGACATTTAGATGTATTATTTCTAACTTTTTTTGTGCACAAATGTAAGCATTGACATATTTTAAATGGGCTAAGTTTTTGTCCCTTTTCTAGTAGATGTTTTCCTAAAATCTCGTTAGTTATTGTTAGATCCGCAGATTTGAGTCGTTAAATCTGTATAATTCTAATGCTCTAGGGGTTTTCAGTATTCTGAATCCATTTCTGCAATCAAAAATGCAATTTAAACAATAAAAAATTATGAGTTAGTGAGGATTTAGGCAGCCATCAATATTGTGATTTAATGCCGATTTAAGCAGCCAAAAAGAAAGGACAAAAATGACTTTTTTTAATAACTAATACATGGATTTATGAAATTGTTGGTGAAATTGTAATTTAGTATGGCTGAAATTCAATTTTTAAATGCATAAATGAATTCAGCTCCTTGAAAAAACTCCACTACCCATAAAATATTGATATTTACAATTTCAACAATTTTTCTAAATTTTTAATCAAATTTTAAGTAAAACCTATAAAAATTTATACCACAAAAAGAATTGCAAGTAGAATGTTTAGGCTACTTCTTTGTAAGAGAAAGCTCGGAACCTTTGGGTACTAAACATGCAAGATATCGCAGCTAAGCAAATGTTCCCAATTCGGTCCCCTTCCATTCCAGAATCGCTAACGCTTTGCTCAGCTCCGTCAGAAATCTGGACAAAGTACGATGCATGCTACTGATAGGTTGATCTATTACCTAATTCTCTAATTTTTTAATTCCATCTGGTGGGAGTGAAAGTAACACGAAACTTACTCATTCTAGAAAAAAACTAATTGTTTAAACTTTATGGAATGATAAGGATAATATTGCATAATACGGAATAATAAGGAACTAATAGAACAGAGACAGATAAGGAATGATAATAAAAGTTAGAACAAGGCTTACGAGTCGAGTCTGTCCATTCCATTGAATATGTGTAACGCATCCCAGAATGACTCTGAAACCTCCTTTCCGCGTTTTCCCTATTCTCGGCACCGATCCTCACCGAGTAGCTACTTCCTATATATCTCTGCATGTAAAGGAGATAGAGTCACATTATTATTCATCTTCTGTTCATAGTTATATGGGTACAATCAATTTCATACTCTGCGACTGTGAAGAGAATAATTCTATCTGTTCATCTTCTTACTTGCGACTGTGAAGAGAATAATTCGATTGGTTGCTTGGATTGGCTACTGAGGAATGGGAATGAGAATAGCATCTGCGCGATTGGTAATATTGATTGCCTTGCTTATGGTGGTAACGATGGTTAGTGAAAGTTCGGCTTGGAGGCCGCTGAAATTTAAATTCGTAGGAGTTGAAGCTGGAAATAATAATAATGAGATGAAGAACGGGTGGTTCGAATCCCTTAGAGGTCCCGTAACTCCGTCAGGCCCCTCTCAATGTCGAAACTACACGTCCCCCAGCCGGAAAGGTTCGTGTCCACCTGCATGATCTGAGAACACTAACAAGCCCGCCAAATTGAAATTCTTTTAGATTTATGTTGATATTGAGATTGTCCATGACTGAATCAAATACATTACATTTGTTCGAATATTCTTTATTAATTCTTGTTCTCACATTTATTTGTTTTGAGAGTCCTTGCCAGTAAAGTTACACAGAGACGGATAAGAAATGAATAGTCTGGCATGACCATACATGTTTGACCGATAAGAAATCAATAGTACAAATCTGGCATGACGGTACATGTTTTGATGTTCCTTTCAAATTTTTACTCCCACGTGTTTCATATCTCCATCAATCTAAAATGACCGTATATTTTGACATAATAAAACTTAACTTTCTCAATCGAAGAAAAATATTTTCAAATAAAAGGGAAAATATTCGCTTCAAACGAATTAGGTTAGCAAGTAGCCTGTCATTTCGGAAAGATACGTCGTAGAAAAAAAGCTAAATCATTGAACTTATTAGTCTCTACAAAAGATGTAGAGGGATTATAGCGATAGTGGTTGGAAGTCTTATTGGGAGCTTCCTTGTTCCCAATGTTATAAATGTTTATATATTCAGAGTTTTGAGCTTGGATGCTCTTTTTAAAATTTTAATTTTTTACTGAAATGTTTATATATGGAAAGTTTTGAGCTTTTAATGTTACAACCTTAAATGTTTACCTAAATAGGCTTCTCACAATATATTTTTCCTCGAATTTTTCCATACAATGTTGAAGTGAATTTCAATAATATTGTTGTCCACCGCAAGTTGCATAGCCATCGTATGTTTCATATTTCTTTTATGCTTGGACTGAAATTTAGTCATCATTGAAGATAAATATATTGTTTACTGGTTCATGGGTTGGTTCTTGTTTGCTGGTTCTTTGGTTCGTTGGTTGCTTCTTGTTGTTGTTTGGTTCAACTTTGCAAGGTTGGGGACCTGCACCTGCAGTTGGACCTGTTGTTTCTTGTTGCTTGTTTTTGTTCTCTTCAACTTTGCAGGGTTGCAGTCATGCATTTGCAGTTGGAGCTGTTTTTTTGACTTTGTGGGGTTCAACTGTTGTACCCACAATTCGACTTGTGGTTATGTCGTTCATCATTGCTGAGTAGGTTTCGATGCCATAATTTCATTTGTATTTGTTCTTCGTTGTTTACTATTTGCAGTTTGCAAGTAAAAATGTTTAATTATTTCCACTCGCATGGTCGTCATATGTTTCGTATTTCTTCTGTACTTGGGATGCAATTTGGTCATCATTGAAGATACATATGTTGTTTACTGCATCAGTGGTTGTTACTTGTTCACTGGTTTGTCGGTTGTTGCTTTTTGTTGTTTGGTTCAAGTTTGCGAGTTTGAGGTCCTACAACTGCAGTTGGGCTTGTTCGTGCTTGCTGGCTGGTTTGTTGCTTGTTGGTTTTTTTTTGTTTGCTTTGGCTTTGCAAAGATGGGGTCCTACGCCGACAGTTGGAGCTCTTATTTTGCACTTTGCGGTGTTCAATTCCTACACCCGCAAGTGGACCTACAGTTCTGTCATTCATCATTAACAAGTAAGTTTCAATAGTATATGTTCATTCGTGTTCGTTGTTTACTATTCGCTATTTACATTTTGCAAGTAAGAATGTTTAAGTATGTATTCATCATTCTTGTCGTCCAAACTTTGCATAGAGGTTGGCATATCTTTTTCTCCTCCTCTTCAATTTTCCTCCAATTTTTTCCTAGGACTACACAATGTCCATGCGAGTGTCGTGTGCACAACTCCGGATGTCATTTTTTCTAGCATTGCAAATTATAGTCCTTGGTCGTGTGTGAGGAAGTCGAAATCTACCGCCTATCTTGTACCTGCCTATCCTGTACGAGAATTGAACCCGTGTCTTTTGAATGAAAAATATGATGTCAAGCTTGTTTCCTTTGCACGACGTTCTTGTAGAAGAAAACTCCATGTAGGTGTAGAAGGGATAGGTATGATACAACCATGCCTAGGTTGCAACAAAATTGCACAAAATTGGCATATATTTCCATCGTGCTCTTAAAATTTTCTCAAGTTTTTTCTCCTAACTCTGAACCATACCTACATGTCTTCGAAAAATGTTCTTGTACAAGAAAAATATATTGAGATGGTGCCAGCAAGAGTGGTGTTTCATGGATTGAAAATTGCAATATTCAATTTCTATGCCACTTTACATGCAACATTGCTAACATAATGAATGTGTTCTCAAATGAATCACACCATTTACATCTTGACGAAACCATTATCATTCTAGGATACTTCAGTGTTGACATGCTACAAAATAGTGGCATAACAAATAATTGGACAACTACATGTTCAATTACAATGTCCTCTTTCTTTTGGTTAAGATAAAACATGTGAAAAATAGACTTATTAAACATATATGGTGAAATGTGCCCAAATCAAAATACAACCTCTTTATCATATACACACACTGGTCTGACCATGATAAAATTTCTCTTGTACTTGAAATATGAAATATACATCAAATATATTGCAAAATTATATTTCCACGTCTCAAAGCATATCTAAATACTTTGCAGCAAAAAACCAAATCATTCAGCTATGACCATGAGATTTCTTAATATTTTATGGCTTGTTATATATTTTGGACACGAAAAATTCTATATAATTACAACCATGGATCAAGAAAAGAAAAAGGTTCATGTATCTAAATCTCTTTTATTTTATTCCTTTGATTATCATTTAATGTATGTACATATTACTTGTTCTCCCCTGCATACCACCTTTTATTCATGTTCATTGTATTTTGTTTGTTCCGACATTGAAACAAACAAAATAACTAGAGAAGGCGAATGACTCTTTACCGTAAATGTAGAAGAGGAGATACAAAGGTCCATGCATGTACTCTTATTTGATATTCCATTGTTCTGTATTTCATTTATTGTCTGTATATGTGTTCTACTTCTTTTCACCTAATTTATTGTATGTAGATACAACGTATCTTCCTACATAATAACTTATCTTCATGTCAATTGTATTCCCTGTCCTACTACATTGAAATAAATCAAACTTTGTTTATTTTCTTACATGTCTTCCTGCATACTAACTTACCTTCATTTCCATTGTATTTTTTGCATTGCTACATTTAAACAAACAAAATAACTGGAGAAGACGAGGGACTCTTTGCTGGAAATGTTGAAGAGGGGATACAAAGGTGCATGCTTCTACTCTTATTTCATAATCCATTGTTTAGTATTTCATTTATTGTCTGTATATTTTTTCTACTTGTTCTACTTCTCTTCACCTAATTTATTGTATGTAGATACTACGTATCTTCCTACATAGTAACTTATCTTCATGTGAATTGTATTCTTTGTGCTGCTACATTGAAATAAATAGAACTATATTTCTTTGTTTACATGTCTTTCTACATACTATCTTACCTTCATCTCCACTATACTTTTTGCATTGCTACATTGAAATAAACAAATTAGTTGGACAAGAATGTAAATGTGTTGAACCTGCACAGAATAGATCTAGCTAGAAAATACTACACACATTTGCAGAGAGAAATTGAGAAAGAAGAAGCAAGATAGAAAGAATGGAAGAATTCTCATTAACTGTATTCCACACTCAAAGAGTAAATAATTTACAATATATATAGGATAAATGAGTAACTAATGAGCCATAGTGGTGGTCTAGATTGATTTGGACACACACCAACAATTACAAGAGTAAACAACCACCTAGTCTAGTCTCTCAAGTAGTTATGGGAGTGAACTGCCACCTAGCTGAGGTAACTAGTCAACTAGTCTTTAGCTAACTGACTAAACAAAGAGTAGTGATTTGTTGATGATCCCAATGTTGCATGGTGAAAAAACCAATGCAACATCTAAATTCAACTCAACTAGCCAAACTGAAGTGTCAACTGAAAGAGAATATTCTCCAGGATGAATATTCTCCCCTAAAATATAGGAGACTGGATAATGACTAATAAACAAGGAATAACCTTAGGAAAAATAAATCCTAGGCGTGTGTGAATTAACACCAACCTAAACATCACTATGGTGAAAATAAAGAATGGGTCCCATCTACGAGGCCCTGTTAGGTACCCCAATACAAAAGATACACTGAACTAAAGGAGGAAAGAGGGAAAACCTCATGGGAACAAAACCCCCCCTCAAATTACAATGCATAAAATAAAAAATGAGAAGGAACAAAAACAGTTGCTAAGCAACCCTGTCCTTCACTCCAAGAAGACCTCGCAACTGTGCAAGTTTTTGCTCGTTGAAGATTTTGTTGAAGATGTAGATGTCTGCACAGATCTGATGAAATATATGCACCATTGAGATGTCCACATATATCCACTTTATCTTCTTGTAATGAAAAATATCCAAATAAATTTTGGATGAAATTTTGAAAACCGTACGGCCGTTTCTAGAAAAATGCTGAAATTTTGTTGATTTTGAAACGATCATAACTTCAGTTTCCATATCCATTTTGGACGATTGTTTTTTTGAAATTGGATAATTTTCCATGAGGAATTCAAATATCCAATTTGTTTCTGCAATTTTTTCTCAAAAAATATCAAAATGGCGTCTGATGTGCGCGACTCTCTTTTTGTCTCCTGACATGCATGCATGGTGCATAAAAAAGTGTCTGCGTGTGACTCCTGAGATGCATTCCATATATATTCCACATGAATTTTAAAAAATAAATATGAAATGGAGTAGACATCATCTTCAATTAATGGAATACTAATTTCTGCAAAAACTTTTGTAGAATACTCTTCATAATAAGAGGCTTGATCTTCTGATGGCTTCTCTTATGGCTCTATCTGTTCGACCTCCTGCATGAAATCTTTACAATATTCTTTATTCTCAAATAGAACCTCCAATATGGTTCATAATTTATTTGGAGTTAATCCTTGTGATTCTTCATATACTTGATGGAAAAGTTTGGGAGAAACAGACATGTCGATACTTCCTATGGCCATATCTTGTCTATGGAAAAAATCATTTTTCTCATCAATAGAATTAGGCTCTACTTCCATTGCCATAGTTATTTGGTACAAGCCTCTGTATCTAAGATGAAGCATAATTTTTGGCTTCCATTCCAAATAGTTATGAGGCATGAGAAGTATTTTCGGCAAATAATCCATCTTTTTGTTGTCTTCAATCTTTTGTACCTGGAAAAAATGATTTGGTGTAGCTTTTTCTTAGCAGTCTGTTGGATCTGATACCATGTAAATGTGTTGAACCTTCACAGAATAGATCTAGCTAGAAAATACTACACACATTTGTAGAGAGAAATTGAGAAAGAAGAAACAAGATAGAAAGAATGGAATAATTCTCATTAACCATATTCCACAATCAAAGAGTGAATAATTTAAAATATATATAGGATAAATGAGTAATTAATGAGCCATAGTGGTGGTCTAGATTGATTTGGACACACACCAATAGTTACAAGAGTAAACTGCCACCTAGTCTAGCCTCTCAGGAAGTTACGGGAGTGAACTGCCACCTAGCTGAGTTAACTAGTCAACTAGTTTTTAGTTAAATGACTAAACAAAGAGTAGTGTTTTGGTGATGATCCCAATGTTGCATGGTGACAAAACCAATGCAACATCTAAACTCAACTCTACTAGTCAAACTGAAGTGTCAACTGAAAGAGAATATTCTCCAGGTGGAATATTCTCCCCTAAAATATAGGAGACTCGATAATGATTAATTATGACTAATAAACAAGGAATAACCTTAGGAAAAATAAATCCTAGGTGTGTGTGAAGCAAATCCAACAAAGAAGATGAATTCTTATATGCCACAATAGAGGAGGCTGATGTACAATCTTTGAAAAGGCATACCAACTATGATAGTATATCAAACACACAAAACGAGTAGGTGCATATAATATTGGACTAGAAAATGATGATTTGGAAACAATGGGCCTTTGATGCCACTTCCCTCCTCCAAACATTTCCCTCCCCATTTCTATTTTCCCACTTTCTATTATCCCTTTTTTTTCTCTCTTCTATACTTAACCGAATTCTCCTTTATTTTTATCCTCTACTTTTGCTTTCTGGTTTCTTTTCTTAGTCATATTTCCGAAAATATCTAACTGTGAAAGTTGGCGAACTGACAGGTTCACATTTATACCCATACTTCTATATCACGACTCCGATCGACGACTTCCTCATTCCATACTTAGCCAATTTTTCGATCATGGGTTGTCGAGCTGGCGGGCTCAAGATTGCGCCTCTAGCTTCGGGGGTTCCGCAATATAAATATTCACTGTCGTACTCCCCCATCATGCCCTATTCCCTGTTACACATTTTTGTAGTCAAAAAATCCAAGGCAGGCAAACAATTTGACCATCGGATCCTCATGTTTCCTAAATATCCCTTGAGACCTTATTTCGTATTCCATATCCTTCGAGCCTGTATGTGACATTCAGAACAATTATGGACAATATCCAATGCATATGGTTATTTAGTCATTTTGATGTTCATCTACACATGCTTGAATCAGAAAACATTGGACTAGTGACATGGGTGTGAGAAGTCAATCATCGCAAACATCAACAAAATGACAAGGCCAAAGGTAATGATTCATACACTGTGTTCCTAATATGTTTACAAAAAAAATATCTTGAGCTATTTATTCATCTGTTCCATGATAAATATGTTGATGTCATCTGCAACAGATACTTTGAAGTTCACAAGAAGTATCGATGAGCCTAAGTGAGATGCCGAACATAGCACAAGTTCTGCAAACTAAGAGGTCTAGTTGAAAATATCTTGCCTCCATACTTCATCCAAGTTGTGTGTCTACTTGTACATTTATGCCAGGAAAAAAAAATTAATAATAATGTAGACTACCATTCACATCACTTTTCCTGTTGAAAAAATGTCACCAAGTCTAAACTTATAACAGCCAAAATATTATCAATAGAGGGCTTGAACAACCGTTGAGCTGGACAAGTGTTTTTCAAGGACATAATGGTCGTCTATAGCACCTACTTGGACAAGGAAAACGAAACTAGATACATTATGCGTGTTGACATGACAGACAACGAAACCCCGATGACAGTCACACTAACTATCCCTACACAACTTGTCCAGAAGCATGCAGAAAATATATTGCCAGGTAATGGGATATCCATTACAAATTTTAATATATTGCCCAAAACAGTATATGACCGTGGTGATTGTGATTTGATTATATCGTTCAACGAAACAAGTATTGTGGAAAAAAATCCCTCGATTTTTTCAGAATATCGTTTCATACCAGACACAACAATCAACCAACTTGCACAGAGAAACGACACTTACCCAATCAGAACCATTGGTGCAGTTGTCACACTTGTTATAAAACTTAGCTCACAACACATTCTCGATATAAAAGATGGAGAGTCAGAAAACGACAAGGCAATGGTACCATTCTCCATATCCATTTTTGTCCTTTACTTTGGCATGTCCATGTATCTTGGTTATGTTACAAAACTATTACACTGTTCCATGTTGTAGCTACAATTGTTCGACACCTATTCAAATTTGTTTTCCTCAATGGAACAACAATTGCATAAAGGGTAATTTCCACTTATGCACTTCAAAAATATAAAAATAAAGGAGGTGTTAAAGAAAGGATCTTTCACACAACCCAAGCAAAATTTGTAACATAATTGCGAATAAACATAGTATGAGATCTCAAGAAGCTAACTAGCTCGACAACTGTTGTGTGTATACATCTACAATTTCATCCTCAATTTGCTCATACAAATTGCCTTCATCAATTTTCGACAATTTTTTTTTTTGTTGTGAAGTTGTATATTATATTGTTCAATATATTAACTATTATGCTCACGTGCCCATGTTGAGGTTGTTTTGGTTGCAGCGAATGTGTACACAACCCCCTTCGAGCCTGTATGTGCCAAATGCAACTCTCCTACTTTTTCCTCTGCTTTAATAAATGATGGTACAATTGATTGTCTATGATGCAGTAAAAAAATCCCTTATATATATACACATTTCCTCAACGATGCCATCTGAACCCTCAACAACACAATCGTACATTGTACAATTAGATAGACTATGTTACAATATGTTCTTCCTGGGTTAGTATAATTTCCATATGAAGTATACCTACAGAAAAAGACAAACAATGTCTACATGTTGGGCGACTTTCGGCTCCATAGAAAATTTACCTTAAATGAGGACAACGCAATACTACATATCGCCTGAAAAAAATAAAAGAAATTAATATCAAGCGTTGTAGGAAATGAAAAAATCTCATGTGTATCTTTGCATGCCACCCAATGAGGATATGAATAGAATTTTGTAGTGCCATGACAAATTGAACAAGAAGCACATTGATCTAAAATTGAAGAAGACTTGAAAAACTTGAAAAATTATTGCAAGTGAAATGTTATGTGTTTAAAGCAATAGGATCAATTTGCAACACATAAATTAAGGATTACTTATGTAAATTACACATAGACAGCAGCATAAACATTGAACATAAACACATGTGCACATCAATTGATAAAGGAGTTCACCCCTCTTCTGGGCTACATCTCCTGGTCCAGCTTCCAATGGATC
>SNQJ01S0010659.1:231111-265063 GCA_010110895.2 Picea sitchensis | reverse complement strand
CAACCTTGTGAGCATTAGAAACAAAACTTGCAAACAATCAAGTCTTCAAAACCAGTGCTCTGATACCAACTTGATCTAAAATTGAAGAAGACTTGAAAAGCTTGAAAAATTATTGCAAGTGAAATGTTATGTGTTTAAAGCAACAGGATCAATTTGCAACACATAAATTAAGGATTACTTATGTAAATTACACATAGATAGCAGCATAAACATTGAACATAAACACATGTGCACAACAATTGATAAAGGAGTTCACCCCTCTTCTGGGCTGCATCTCCTGGTCTAGCTTCCAATGGATCATTATTATTAATTTCTCAAAAAGTGCTCAAAAAAATGTCCTACAATGCTCAAAATGACAAACCGACTGCTCCAATGGCTTCGCAGCATCCCAAAACCCCTGTCTGGGCTCTTTCGGCACCTCAATCGGTTGAAAAAGGAAGACGTTAGGCCTCCTGGAAGTCTCCCTCTTCAAGCATGTTGTCTCTGGTTCTACAATTCGCACCCTCCTTGCATGAACCTGGCTCACACGCTCTTTTAAGCGCAAAAACCCAGCACCGGGCACAACCGCGCCAACGGTGCAAACCGTAGAACGGTTAAGGGCGCGCCAGCCCCTAACCGCCTCGGCACCTGGGCATATGGCCATGTGACCGCATACGTGGATAAAAGGTGGTTTAACCGTTTGAAAACCGTGTAAACCGACTCCTGCGCTCCAACTCAGGGTCACATGTAATATATATAAAAGAACTGTGGTCCATATCAAAACCCATGCGCATATGTTATAACCATGCCATATTTTAATATATGGTTACAAACTTTGTTTCATTATTGTTATATATATCAACGCGCAAACATATTATAACACGGTTATATGGTGTGGAATGAAACCACGGGTCGGGGCTAGGCCTCGGCCCGCCCCCCTTTCCGTTTAGCACAACACTCAAACTTAAATATAATTGCATTGACATATATGACAAGGAAAAATGGGCAGCATAATGGTTAGCGGTGGCTTGTAAAGGTTTGTGCTATGGGAGGTCCGGGGATCGAACCCTGCGGCCTCCATTAGTTTTACATAACATATCAACCATTCAACGAGTGACACATGGCACCAATGGATTGGGCCACGTGTCCTCACATCATTGGCCACCAATGACATGTGTCATTCCTTGATTCGATAACCATCAACCAATGAAAGTGTGCCATGTCATCCACTTGACATGTCATCGTACGGACAGTATGGCCTTGCCACGTCATCGTATGGACTGTACGGATAGGTACAGTCAGCATCCAAAAATTTTGCCTATTTGCCTTGGTGAACAGATCGCGATATCTTCTCCATACGGACTCCATTTGATAAAGTAAATATACCACTGGAATCAAGAGGACGAGACGAACGCAATGGAACTGTTTTTGTCGCATTCTGAGCACTTTGAAAATTGAGCAAAATTTGATCCCCTGATCACACATAATATTGTTCAGCCCACAAATGGGAGGCATGAGGAAAAACCCCATAAAAAGTATCCAACTGTGAATAAATCAGGCCCATCCTTTGAACCGTCGAAATGGCTTTCTCCTCTGAATGAAACCATCATGCATTTGCAATGATATTGGAAATTTGGCATTGTTAAAACTGGTAGTGATAGAACATAACACTATGTGAAGCAAATGTCCATAGTGATAATGCTTCATGGTAAAATAGTAATAGACAAGTTTCTTGGTGCCCATTTGGGTGTTTGGTTATAGTTGGGATATAATGCCAAATATTCATTGGTTTTGTACTATCTTGTGTTTGGAAGACTTTTGTTCATGTGCTTTCCTACTGTAGTTCAGGGTTCTCATGTGCCCATTTATTTTCTCATGGGAACATATACCACATGTAAGAGAAAACCAATGCCACGTGTGATTTTTTTATATGAAATTGTTTGATGCATAGGTCGGTGCATACTTCTCTATGGACCCTTGTGGGATCTCCCTTGGCGCCTTTTGTGTTCATGTGTTTCCCTGTGCCTCGACTTTCAATACATTTGGTGTTTACTTGGATCTTGGTTGCATGCTTCGTTCTTGAAAATTAATGATACATTTAGGATCTTAGCAGTTTTTCTATGATTTTAAAGAATACACAGGACCTGCTTAGCCTTTTAATATAAGCTCTTTGACACAAATCTAGTGTGTGGCTCATTTTAACACTTTTACTTGATCGATGAACTTACCCAAATTCATCTTCAAAAATATTTTGAAATAAAAGGATATATGCGATGTGAATTCCAATGGAACTATCATATCAACCACATAAAATTAAAATTAAAATTCGTCTTAAAATTCAAACTCATTGTTGTTATACTTACAATGAAGTTTGTAGTACAATAATTTTACTTAAACATCCCAAAATTGATTTTCCTGTGGCTTTTCGATGCTTCTCTTATGCAAACACATCCTAGAAAATATAAGCATCACTTGCCTTATATATTCCTTGATTGAAGAGTTTGTTCCCCTGTTTAATGCACTTCATAGTTACTGTTAATACCATCGATGGGGATTTCTTAACACCAATTCTCTCTTCCGAAAATTTCCATCATCTTTCTTTTATCCCTCTGCTTTCCCTTTCTAGTTACTTAGTCATTTTTCGGAAAATGTCTTGGTGCATGGGTTGGTGGATTCATGTATTCATATTTCCACTGATTCTTTTATATCATGAGTCTGACCAACCGATTCCTCGTTCCATATTCAAAAACTTTTTTGGATCGCGGGTTCCCAGGTAGGTGGGCTCAACATTGCGTTTCCATTGTTTTGCCATCTGCAAACAACACCCAAACTTCCCCGATATACAAATTAACAACCAAATTCCCCTTTCTTTTTCTACTTTACTTTCCCTTTTTGGTTAATTAGTCGTTTTTTTTAATGTCTCATGCTTTTATATACAACACCCAAAGTTCCTCAATATACAAATTCACCATCGAAGTTTGTCATTGTCCCCTCTTCCATGTTACACATTTTGCAATCAAAAGTTGGGATACATATAATTTTACCATTGGGCCCTCACGTCTCCTGAGTATAACTTGTGGCCCTGTTTTCAAGCCCGTCAATATGCTTTGTTTTGAATATGTCTCATGATTTTATATCATGATTCTAACCAACCACTTCCCCATTGCATACTTGGCCACTATTTCCATCGTCGGTTCCAAGCCAGGCTTGCTCAACATTCCGCTTCCATTGTTCCGCGACCTATAAATAGCACCTGAAATTCCATGATATACAAATTGAACATCGAAATAAGTCATTGTGCCTTGTTCTATGTTACACATTTTGCAGTCAAAATTTTGGAGTCTTACAATTTGACCATTGACCCCTCACATCTCCTGAGTATAACTTGTGACCCTATTTTATCGGGGCCTTTTCCATGTTATTTGTACAATTCAATGTTGCCTTGCAATGTCTCCAGGTCGTGAGCATTAGAAGCAGGAGTGTTGGTTACCTTCTTGAAGCCAAAGAATTATTCCACTGTGGAACCACTCTTCTATTTCTTTGTCACCTCAGGTCTTCCAAAATATATTGAGATTGTTACAGCCAACATTGACCTTCTAAGGAGAAGACTGCAAGGACTTCCTAAAAAAACATGGTAATGAGTTTTGTATGCATGTTGAAGAGCATATTGATGGCTTCTGCATTTTGTCCCACTAGAGGAACAACACATAACTGTATGCATGTTTTTTTTTTTTTGGTGGCTCCTGTACCTCTATTTATGAAAAATATGTTCAATGCTTCTGTGCAAAGAACTCAGTCCAATGTGTATGGATAAATATACACTGCCCAATATTTGTTTCTATGGATTTACTATTAAAAAAAATCCTTGGAATCTTGGTTGTTGCTTCTTTGCTAGATTTAACAACTCTTCTCGTTTGCATGGTTTGATAGTCTGGTAATTCTTGAATATTGTATTGGCTCATGTAATTTGATTTAATATGAAGCATTGAACAATTATATGACAATGCATTATGTCGATCCCACCAAGATTCTATGGAAACATAAATGAATTTTAGACAGTTTCAAACCAGCATTCAATTCTATTCGTAATGCAGATATAACATAACAACGCCAATTCACGATGCAGTAGTCGGGGCTCTGCCCTAGAAGTTTCATTTTCATCTCAATCTTTCTAAGAAAATGATTTCTTATTTCCCTTTAACTTCCTTGATTACTTTACTCCAAAAGGAAACATTTTATTAGTTGTCCATCCCCTGGCCTCTATTTGAGCACTTTTACTTTATTAATGAAATTACCAAATTTTTTCTTCGCGAATAGAAAAAAAAATGATATATGGTGGTTGAATTCAAATGGGACTATGAAATCAACCACAATATTAAAATTTAAGTTTGTCATTGTTATTTCTAGATATATAGTTATTAATATTTAATGATAACAACCCATCATGCAAGAAGTTTAATACTTAAAATAATATGTCAAAGTCATTGAAGAATGTATAAAGAAAATAATTACTCCCACAAGTTGCAATAAAAACAAATCTTCAACAAAGCATTTTCTCACACCCTTTTTACTGGTACAAGCACAATATAAAATGAGTAAGTGGATAAATGAATGGACTAGAAAATGATGGTTTTGCAGAAATGCGGTTTGTTTGAGACTAATTCATGCTTACGAAAATTACCCTCTACTTTTCTATTTTCCCACTCTCTTTTATCCCCTTCTTTTCCCACTTCTATACTTAACCAAATTCCCCTTTCTTTTTCCCCTGTACTTTCTCTTTCTAGTTACTTAGTTGTTTTTCCAAAAATGTCTTTCTACGTAGGTTGGCAGACTCACGGGTTAACATTTTCATTCATTCTTTTATATCATGATTCTGACCGAGGGATTCCCCTTTCCATACCTAGCGACTTTTGCGATGGCGAGTTCCTGCGTAGGCGATCTGTAAATTGAAATTCTATTGTTTCGTGACCTGAAAACAACACCCGGACTTCGATGATATAAACATTGACCTCCACACTCCCACATCGTCCCCTTTTATGTGTTACACATTTTTTACTCAAACATTTCGAGACATACAATTTGATCGTTGGGGCCTCACGTCTCCTCGAGACCCCTTGTCACCCTATTTTGAAGCTCGTCCGATCGATTTCCACACTTTGCCATTTCTTGGAATCTCTTTCGCAGATCGTTAGGATGGTGGGTTTATGAAATTTCCAATTCCTAGTCGTTGTTTATTGTGCCTTCCACCTTCACACTTCTTTTCATGTATATGCAATAAGTATACAAATTATCCATAAACATGCAAAAAATATTTTGCCAGGAAATGGGATATCTATTATAGATTTGAATATAGTATCCCTTCTTTTCCCTCTGTTATACTTAACCAAATTCTCGTTTATTTTTCCCCTCTACTTTCTCTTTCTGGTTACTTAGTCATTTTTTTGAAAATGTCTAATTGCGCGGGTTGGCGGACTCACGGGTTCACATTTTCACTCGTCCTTTTATATCGTGACTTCGTACGACTTCTTCCCCTTTCCATACCTAGCCACTTTTCCAATCACGTATTCCTAGGAAGGCGGTCTCTAGATTTTACTTCCATTGTTTTGTGACCCGGAAACAACAACTAGACTTCTGCGATATACAAATTTACAATCAGAATCCCACATCATACCCTCTTCTGTGTTACACAATTTGCACTCCAAAGTTATGAGACCTACAATTTGATCATCGAGTCCTCACGTCTCCTGGGGAACTATTTTCACCCCATTTTGAAGCCCATCCATATTCTTTCCATACTAGGCTATTTCTTGGAATCTCTTTCATGGCTCATCGGGTTGGCAGGTTCACTAAATATCCAATTCCTAATCATTATTTCCTGTTCCTGCCACCTTCACACTTCTTTCCAAGTATGCAATAACTGAGGTTAAATGCTAAAAACTCTCCATGCAACAACTGTAAAGATTGTCATTGATGACTAAAAACCTTGAGGAGACAGTCACACTGACTATTCCTACGCAACTTGTCCAGAAACAACACCCATAATTCCACAATATACAAACTGACCGCTAGACTGCCCCATAATGCCCTCTTCCATTTTATGTGTTTTTCACTCAAAATTCCTGAGACATACAAGTTGATCGTCAAGCCCTCACCTCTCCCGAGTATCCCTTGCAACCCTATTTTGAAGCCTGTCCACCCACTTTTCATGCTTGGCAATTCCTAACTTTCTCTTCCTCGTCCCCTCCACCTTCGCACTTGGTTATAATAAAGCATTGTTTATATGTGTGTGTGTGTGAGTGTGTGTGTGTGAGTATTATAAAGACATACAATTTTACCATCGGACCCTCACCTCTCCTCAGTATCCCTTGTAATCGTACTTTGAATCATGTCTGACCGCTTTTCATACTGATATATATATAATAGTTTTATTTGTAATAAAAAAACATTATACCATAAAGATTGCCATTAATGAGTAAACGTATTGAGGATACAGTCACACTGACTACAAATTTCAATATATTAGAGAAAATGAGTCCGACCATCCGTTTACCTATTCCATACTTAGCCACTTTTTCAATTGCGGGTTCCCGTACAGGTGGGCTCAAGATTGTGCTTCCATTGTTCCATGAACTGTAAACAACACCTAGAATTCTACAATATACAAACTGGATGTTGGACTGCCTCGTCATGCCCTCTTCCGTTTTACGTTTTTTGCACTCAAAGTTTCTGAGATATACAATTTGACCGCCGGGCCCTCACCTCTCCCGAGTATCCCTTGTAACCCTATTTTGAAGCCCCTCCGACCATGTTTCATACTTGGCCATTCCTTACTTTCTCTTCCCTGTCCCCGCCACCTTCTCCCTTGTTTATAATATTTTTTTTTTTATAAAAACCTGATATATATATTGTAAAGACATAAAATTTGAACATCGAGCCCTCGCCTCTCCCGAGTGTCCCTTGTAACCCTACTTTGAACCCCGTCCAACTACTTTTCATACTTATATATTAAAAAATCATTATTATACCACGAATATTTTTGTTAATGAGTAAAATCCTTTAGGATACTATCATACTAATTATCCCTACACAACTTGTCCAGAAACATGTAGAAAATATCCTGCAATGTAATGGGATATCTATTACAAATTTTAATATATTAGTGAAAACGAATCCCACTGACTATTTCCTTATTCCATACTTAGCCACCTTTTCACTTGTGGGTTCTCGGACAGGTGGGCACAAGATTTCCCTTGTATTTTTTCGCGACTTGCAAACAACACCCGAAATTCTGCGATATACATGCAGAAAATATCTTACCAGGTAATGGGATATCTATTACAAATTTCAGTATATTAGAGAAAACGATTCCGACTAACCGTTTCCCTATTCCATACTTAGCCACTTTTTCGATGGTGGGTTCTCGTACATGTGGGCTCAATATTTCCCTTTTGTTGTTCCGCGACCTGTAAACAACACCCAAAATTCCAAAAATATACAAACCAGTCGTTGGATTGCCCCATCATGCGCTCTTTCATTTTACACTTTTTGCAGTCATAATTTCTGAGACATAAGATTTGACTGTCGGGCCCTCATATCTCCTAAGTATCCTCTATAACCCTATTTTGAAGCTCGTCCCACCTTTTTTCTGGTCTTCCCCGTCCCCATCACCTTCGCACTTGTTTATAATAAAAAAATGTTTATAAAAAATTTATTATATATATATGTGTGTGTGTGTGTGTGTATTATAAAGACTTATAATTTGACTGTCAGGCGCTCACCTCTCCTCAGTATCCCTTGCAACACTACTTTCGAGCCGGCCCGATTGCTTTTCTTACTTATATATTTAAAAAAGAGTCTTATTTATAATCAAAAATTGTCTAAAAAACATTATATATATAAGGTCTTATTTCTAAATATGCAATTAGTAAGCTTTAATTGTAGCAAATCATCATCCAGGAACCATAAAAATTGTCATTAATGAGCAAAAGGCTCGAGGAGATCTCCCATTAATACACATCAAACCAATATTTGCGGATATTTATATTATCCCTTCTGAGTGTTAATTTCAAACATCATGGAATGTCGTTTGTGCATCGTCGGGTTGGTGCGTTCACGAAATCTCCAATACTTAATTTCTCTTCTCCGTACCCACCACCTTTTCACTTCTAAGTATGCAATAAATGAGCTTTAGTACTAACAACTCATCATGCAACACCCATAGAGATTGTCATTAATGAGTTAAAGGATTGAGGAGATTTCCCATTCACACACATTGAAAAAAACTTTGCGGAGGGTTATATTATCCCCTCCAACTGTTCATTTCAAGCATCGTCTGGAGAAAACATACATTCTCATAAAATTATGGCACCCTATTGACAACACTTCTGTGGAGATACAGTGAACATATTCAAGTGTGAGGACTAGAACTTCCAACGGTCTAGGGCATATTCTTACTACTCATCCCCTTCTGTCCATAATGAAATAATTTGGACCTATGGAATTCTTTGTGCAGGATGTGTCCCTGAATTTTTTGACTATAAGGAGATCGTCTCTTGGTGCGTTGATAAATACATTTCAAGCCAAATAATTATTCCACTTTGGGACCACTCTCTTGTTTCTTTGTCAGCTCAGGTCTTCTACAAGATGTTAAGATTGTCGTACCCAACATTAACGTTTAGAGGAGAAGACTCCAAGAAGTTCCTAAAAAATCATAATAATGGGTTGGACCTCCCGACCAAGTTCTTGGAAGACCCGACGACAGTTCCTGAAGATATAACAAGCTTGTAGGTTAGTTCATTTAGAAATCCATTCTGGAAAATTGCCTGGTTGTTTACAAGAATAACGGGACAGGAATCTACAACAATTATTTCCTGCATGGTTCTATATATTTTTCGTTTCACAGTCAAGGAAGAAGCCATTTTTTAATGGGGGGAGTTAATTTCCATTGAAATTTGTTTCCAATTATCAAGCTTTAAAAAGGAGAAGAAATTTTATATGTCATCCTACTTGGTTTTCGTGATACCACATTGTTGTCCATTTCCAAAATTGTCTGTGTCCAAGAAGGTAAACTAGGAATTTGACCCAGTATCCTTCTGGTACCAGGCCTTGTGGAGGCACAAGGATTCCCACTGTTTTTATGAGGTTTTTAATGACTCTGTCTCTGTTTTCAAATTGTTATTATTAGGAAAGGATGCTCCCCAAATGTGTGACCAAGAAACCAAGTTTTTGGATAGGGAGGGGGCACTTGAACAAATGGATAATTACAGCGTGATAAGGATTTTTGGCTCCAAGGAAAATCCTTACTTCCTTCCATGTCACATTATGGACATAATGTTTGTTACATAAATAGAAATGAAATACAACTACTGGTTGCATCTATTCCATGAGAAGAGAAAAAAAGAGTTCATTCCTCTGCATTGGAAAGTCAGGGACTTCATGTTGAGGAACGTCAACAAAATTGATGAATTCGCAGCCCATTTCAACAACATGAACCTAGGATATGATCAAAGGCTAAGAGGGTTCGACCCTAATGGAATTTTTTTAGAAAATTTACTTGTAGTTGGCTTCAACAATTCGTTTTTCCAGAGATGCTTGAGAAAAAAAAAGACACTGACAAAAACACTCATGCTTCTAACATCGATGACCTTGAGACATTGCAAAGCACCACTGAATTGTACAAGAAACAAGGAAAAGGCCCATTTGATAAGAGTGTTCAATCCCTGGATACCACTCCCAAGAGCACAACATCCCAGAGCATCGCTCCAATGGCCCACCCCAGTAAGAAAACAACCCATAATTCTTCAAACGGAGGAGGAGATAACAACCCTCCTAGTGCTAAAATTGATAGTTCTCACAAGCTTCCTATGAAGAAGAAGAGAAAAAAAATTCTAGTGCTAGTGAAAGAGCCAGAAATTGAGAGTGATAACATGGAACTTGAGACTGATCTAGATCGCATAATCCACAAACTTGATCAGCCCGGGGACATGATCCATCATAGTCACCCAATGGAAATAGCTGAGACCAAAATTTTTGACGAAGATGAATCCCTCGTATTCTAGAGCATTGTTTTCTACAGTGAGTCTAAAAATTTAAATATTGAAAAGAGAGATGTAAAAAATAAGAAAGGGAAATCTCATTTAGATATTAGCCTTGGGAACATGTAGTCGTCCCAAATATCTCGACTTCATCGAGAAACCGAAGATTCTCTTGATGATTCCATTGGAGGCATTGAGGCCGAGAATGCCATACTAAAGGACCGACTCAAGGAATTGAAGGAATATTTGATTCCTATGCCATTGCTTTCAAGTCCTTTAGCAATAGCCATTCCTGCCACCCATGCAGCCAAGTTAAAAGGATCCTCCATCCTCATCGCATCATGTAGAGGATATGTGGAGAAGAATATCAAGAAAAGATTGGAGATGATTACTGAGGCTTGGGAAACATCACAAAGTATGGCTTCCCTTGGAATAAGGGAACATGATTTGCACGAACATTTGTAGGAGGATTTAAAAAATGAAGAACGTTTCTATTTAGACACGATCATCCCTTTTGGAATCCATGTCAACAACATGATAGATACGAGAATAAGACAAGAAGATAGACCCTCCCAAAAATAGGTCACTCAATTAATGCATCCTAGAAAGAGAAAGTGAAGAACTTGCATCTCATTGTCCAATCATGTGAACAAACCATATGAAAGAAAGAAAAATTATTCAGAAAGTTGATCGAAATAGACTTAGCCAGAAGTACCAACGAGGTCCAATACCCCAACTTAATTGTCAACTTCTTTCCCTTAACTAAGAAATACTTCGATAAACAAGTTGATATTTTTAAGATTTTGTCTTTAGAAAATATTTACAACATCCTTGAATATGTTGAAGATGCTGCGGACAACTGGCTAGTCGACTATTCAGTACAAAATGAAGAAATTGATCAGGCTCTACGTAATGTTTCTATCAATCTAAGGGAATTAGAAAAGGAACTTTTCAACATAAAATCTGGGATGAGATCAACGTGGCCCCCTTGAGAGGCTAAATTGAAGAACTGATCCAAAGCGAAATGGAGCAGGTCGTCGACGAAGGGAAACAGGTATTTGGCTGGATTCCAGTAGTCCTCAATGACAACAATAGAAATGAATCATTAATAAAATTGAAAAATGGGTGATATGTACCATCACTATAAGTCTATACTGATCACATCATGTTTTGTTTATCAATCCAATTATTCCACATTTTTAAATAGAAATGTCTAGCCAAAGACTGACACATTTCAATTTCTTCTTTTCAAGTCTTTCTCTCTACTGTCCCCCACTTCTTCTTTCCACGGTCCTATTTCTTGTACATATTTATCTTATGTTCCACAATATCCCCAATCCTATTATATATGACAAACACATTTAAATTTCCAGGAATATGTAACACACAATATTATTTTTTGATATATTTCAAATAAAAATATTTATATCTCCTTTTGTATTTATGTGCTCATAATTTTTTATGTTCAACTATGTTGAATGCCAAGAAATTGTGTTTATTTAATTTGAATGTAACTTTATATGTCTCTTGTGTGTTTTATCTTTTTCTCATGCATATCTTTTTTTCCTGCTATGCATATAAATTTATTTGTACTGGCACATATAGAGACACACAAGCCAACTGATATATGCAAATTGTACTTAACTCTAAATAGTTGTAAGTATACATAAATCATTATAAATGAATTTCATAAATACATTGAAGAGATAAAACATGCAAGGTAGAAATAAAAGCAATATGGATTATATACTTTCAAAAACTAAATGGTTTCAATGCCAAAATTGCTCGAGAGGCCACGTGTCATTTCCTGCATGGATATCACTTGTGCTTCATGGTGCTTGCCACGTCTCTGCTGCAGTTTCCATTTTCCTTCGCTATTTTTTCCTCATTCTTGTGCATTTATTCCCAATTCAACCTGGTAGGGACTACACTTCCATGCAACACTTGTTAGAGAAACAAGCCTATTACAGGAGAATGACAAGGAATTATGCTCTACATTTATTCTAAAGGAATTCAAAAGGAATATTCAAGGAATAGGAAGGAAGAATGATGATGATAAGGAATTGGAAAGGAAGATTCAATATTATTTTATTTTTATGGAAAAGAGATATTGTCATATATTTGAGGATGACAAGGAATTGAAAAGCAAGATTGAGTATTATTCTATTTTTATGGAAAAGAGGTATTATCATCTATTTATAAAAGTAAAATACAAAATGAGGAAAGATCAAGTAACTATGAGAAATATGAAGAGGAAAGATCCAATAAGTATGAAAAATTTGAAGACGATATGGGCCACCATGAAGTGCCCATCACTTCCTTCGTAATATGAGGGGGTGGTCCATAATTAGTGTGGTAGTTAGCTTCAGAAATTTTCATTGTAGCCATGTAGTTTGCTTCAACAATTTCTGTTGCAAGTCTTTAGTTTACTTTAGTTATTTACATTGTAGTCATTTATATCCTTTCCATGATTTCTATTGTAGTCATTTAGTTCTCTTCAATGATTTATGTTGCAAGTATTTAGTTTATTTCATTTATTTTCATTATCGTTATTTAGATTCTTTCCATGATTTTATACAACAAGACTTTAGTTTGCTTCAGAAAATTCCATTGTAAACAACTAATAATGACAAGGAAAATGTTGTCTTCCATATAGAAGGTGCTCCTATCTCACTCAATGGAATTGATGGTCATTTTATGAAACTCATGTCTCTTGTTTTTCTCTCTTCAATTTCTCTCTGCAGTTTAGTTTCAGATCTTTATTGTTGCATGTTCATTTGTAGGTTGAATTTTAGATCAATTGGTATCAGAGCCTAGATACAAGCGAGCTTCTGTTGAGCCACAAAATTAAGAAGAGAGGCCATCCAACAATATTTTTTTCATATCCAAATGTTCTTCTTAGGACTTCCACTGCATCGTCCTCAAGGCTTCAAACACGTTCATCTTTAACCATTCTCCACACACCCTCTTTAGGGTACCAAGTGCTTTCTTAGTGCGCTTGGGAGTTTAGTGATTCTGAATGCAACATCTAGTGACAGATCGACATCCATCCTAAATGAAAATTATGTCACCCCAAAGAGAGACATATACAAAGTATTTTGCATCCACTGTCATATCCCCAATTTAGGATTTAACAATGGCTCTCCAAGATCATCTTTTTTTGCAATATCACAGAGCTCCAACACCCATGCAACTCAATACATGCTTCCAATTATCAAAGTTTGCAGGCCAAATGAATGGTGAGAATATACACTCTTGTCTTCACAGTCTTTCCACATACTTATGTACATGTCCCGAGATGATAGAAGACATGAAGATTTAGATCATTGGTATACAACTAGAGGGAATTTCACAAACATGTTGGGATAATCATTTGGATAATTATTCATGGGTCATGGACAGAGGCGACCTAGTTGAGACATAAACACCACACATAACAACATGGAATGAATTTCATGAGGATATTAGAGAGCACTTCTACCCACCAAGCTATCACCAGAACCTCCTCTCCAGATGGTTGTATCTCTGAAAACTTTCCAATCAATCCGTCGAGGGATACATAGATATATTCTACAAACTGCACATCCAACTCCACATCACTAATCAAGAAGAGTATTTGATTGTCAAGTTCAATTTTGGTTTATTGCTAAGTATCCATCGTGAAGAAGATTTGTTAGAAATTCCTTCCTTGGACAAGGATTTTATTCGATCATTGGTGGTTGAATGTAAAGTGGTACCTTGAAGTTGTTCTCCTCAAGTTCAAGCCAAACCCTCTAATACTGGTAATTATCCTAATCTCTCCTCCACTGGTCCTCATTCCTCACTTGTATCATCCCATAATGTACCCTGGTGTTCTTTTCACAAAACCAATTCACATTCTTCTATAGATTGTCAAGCAGTTGAGAATTTGCGCACCAACAAAACTTTGTTTGCAGAAATGGCTCCACCTCAATACCATGCACCTAGTGAGGTTGTATACCTTGATAATCCTACCAAAGTAAACCCATTCCTCTTCTTAGTGACTACTAATGAACCAATCACATCCACTCTCCCTCTGTTCACCCATAGTTTCTATATTAAACATGAATTAGCCACCCTCATTATGGATAATGAAAACTAGAATAACCTCATCTCACAGGACCTGGTACAATGCCCCCAACTCCCCACTACTCTACACCAAGTTCCATACCAACTTGGCTGGGTACAAAAGGGATTCCCTTGTCTCAAAGTTTCTCGATGTTGTGCGATCACCTTAACCATTCACCCATTTCGGGATATAGTCACATGTGATGCCTCCCCTATGGAATGTGTTGAATTTTTATTAGGACATCCCTACCAATAGGCCTGACACGCTTTGTACCATGACAAATCACATCAATATCACTTCCAGCATGAGGGATGCACCTATGTGCTTACTTCTTCTTTTCTTAAATCCACCCATCCTATTATTGACCAAGTGACTTTTGATCAAGTCAGTCTGAACCAATGCATATCTTTGTGCTTAGTTTTTCCCATTAACCAAGACAACCATAGTACTCTTGTATGTCCTACCATGGCTCACTCACTCGAAGAGTTTTTATATGTCTTCACTCAACCCACGGGACTACCCCAATATTGCTCTATTGAGAACACACTTGATCTATTCATCCAGATCTCGGGGGAAGAGATATGGATATCTTGAATGTCAAGAGAGGAGGAGCTTAGATCTACTAATATTGCATGAAAATAGGCATGGACAAAAAAAAATGTAAATGAAGTACTTGGGAGGTGAGGTGCAAAGCAAAGCCTTGCCTCTAAAACTAATTACTAGTAATTCACTCAGAGCTAATTAATATCACAATGAACAATATAAAATATGAGAGAAGCGAAAATGAGTAACTTGATATTATGAGAAATATTCATAGTCATTTATATAGCATTACAAAATGGTACATTTGGAAAAGTAAAAACAAAACCCATTAAATGAGTCTCTATTATTAGTATAATAGATCTAACTACCCAACTAACTAAGTAGTGGAAAATAAAACCCAATACAATAATGGAAATAGCTCATGAAATGAGTCTCTATTATTATAATAATAGATATAACTACCCAACTAACTAAGTAGTGGAAAATAAAACCCACTACAATAATGGAGAGGTGGGAGTATCTTTGACCCGTATTGACAACCTGTTAGCTCAATTAATTAATGAGGAGGTGGGTATCTTCTTCATCCACATGGAAAATCTATTATATTTATATATTTATGAATTTTTAATATGAATTTAGATCATATCCCCCTTAAAATTTGGATCATTCATCCCCCCTTAGAAAATGATGGTCCCCATTGTTTCACCCATGCTAAAAAGAGAAACTCCATTATCATATCATCATGATTACAATGTGAAAATACCTAAGAAGAGAAGGGTTTGGTCTGGTTGACCCATAACCATGGGTTTGTGGTTGAACCATAACCTAGTTGACAATGACATTATACATGGGTAGAAAAATAAAGAAATTTTAATAAAATCCCAAAATTAAAAAAATAATATGGAAAAATTGCAACTTTGGGGGCTATGAACATCCTTCTACAAATATATTCATAACTTCTACTACAAGTGATGAAATACAATTCCGTCGAAGACCCATTTGAGATAATAAAGAGTTATTTCCATCAATAGGTGGATATTGTTTTGACTTGACCCATGGAGTGAGAAAAACTAGAACAAATTTGAAGGGTGTACGACCACACTGGTTACAAACATGTGATGCTTCAAACAAAGATATCTCATAAACTAGACAATGAAATTAAATTACGAGAAATAACCATTTGAGATATTGAAAATAGAGTTCTATCCATATATGGATATCCTTATTTAGTTTCTGGATAAGGGAGAAAATGACCGTTGAATATGGAGGTATGCACGACCTCCTTAGGTCAAATACATGTTTGAGATTCAATCAATGATATCTCTCAAACCACGAAGCATGAGATTATGAAAAATACCCATTTGAGAGATTGAAGATATATTTCCATTCATATGTGTAAATCCTTCTATAGTTTCCTAATAAAGGAGAAACAAACTGTTGAATATGGTGGTACATGCGACCTCCTTGAGTTAAATACATGTTGAGATTCGATCGATCATATCTCTCAAACCATGAAACAAAATGAGATTTTGTGAAATACTCATTTGATATCTTTAAGATATATTTACAATGAGATATGGAATACCCTATGAAATTCTATGAAGAGGTCGCAATGCCTATTTGAACTTGGTTGAGTATAGAGGGCCACAAAGGATGACAAGGGTTTATAGACTAGCATGGGTTGTTTTAGAGGCTGTGGAACCTTCGTGGGAAGCATGGAAATAGGACAAATTTGTTGAAAATGTTGCATACCAATGGATGTATTGGATCCATGTATATATGTAGTGAATCCATGTATGGATGTAGTGAATCCATGTATGGATGTAGTGAATCCCTCACTAGTAAATTTGGGTCATTTTACAACATCCATTTCGATGCTCTTGCAACGTTGTGTCATGGTGATTGCGATGAATATTAGGCTTCTCAAACCTCTCATCATATCCCGTGGAAAGTGCGACGAACCTGAGATAATGTTGCAAGAGCGACGACCCAAGGAGGTCGTAAAAAATGAGACAACCTTCGGTGCTCGTTGCAAGAGAGATGACCTATGGTTCTCATCGCAAGAGAGACAACCTATGGTGCTCATTTCATGATAGAAAACCAATGTTGATTGTCGCAAGAACGAAAACCTAGGCTTTGCCTTGCAAGAGTGATGACCAGAGTAGTTCTTGCGACGAACTATTCAATCATATTGTATTGTCGATGGTAACGATTGTTCGTCGCACTTGCGACGACCCTTCTAGTTCTTGTGACAAACTATCAATACTATCGATAGACCACTTCGTCACAAGAGAAAAGAACCTGATAGTTCTTCTGATGAATTGTCCATCGCAAGAGTGAGGAATGGTAGATAGTTGTGACAAGCTATTCATACTATCGACAATCCTCTTCGTCACAAGAGCAACAAAATATATCTATTTAAATATATATATATTAAATATCAATGGAAGAATGAGGTGTGTCGATGTTGGTATGGTCATTCATCTATTAACCCTTTTCCACAGGACCAATCCACATGACCATAGTTTAACACAGAGGCACTAAACCTTGTTTTCCTCATAGGTCCAAAGGACCTCTTCCCTCTATTCATATGACCAAGAGCTATGACCTCAGATATTTTCCTTGATTTCTAATTGATGGTCTATCTTGAAACTCCATGGAAATCTATGATCATGGGCAATTGTGGAGTCCCAACTAGCATGACGTTTATCTCTTTTTCTGAGTTCTACTATGGAAATTACTCCTTGGTAGTGGAATTGATGCCAACTATTGATTTATTGGCAGGTGACGATCGACGATTGATGTGGATTGCAGAAACAAAAATTGTGAGAACGTTAACTAAACCTTTGAATCATGTAATGGATCCCCGTCGATGATCAACTTTCACTGAGATCCGACGGTTTTTCCCCTTTCCTCATGATCGAATGATGTGCATATTTCCAATCCAAAGGATGAGTGATCAATGTTCATTCCTTCATATCCTTGCACGATTGAGATCTAACAGTTATCATCCATTAGTGGAGTGATCAAACAACTATTGTAGCTTCCCTTATGATCATGATAACCTTTCACCTCCATAGTTCAGTTAGGATCATCGATCCTTATCATGATCGATGGTCACTGGAATATCATTCTCAATATAATATAGAATATAGGATTATACCATGTCCCCTCTCCAAAATTCTCCTTCTCGCCCTACAACATGAACCCTACACCTGCAATTACATGATCTCAACTATATGCAAAGACATGCACTTAATTCTCACATAGCTATATAGTACATAGATAAATAGATAGAGCTTTTCAATGATACTCAAATAGAGTATTTATTTCTCATTCATATAAAAATATTGTACATGCCACTACACATGCTCGAAGGCCTTCCCTTTCATGGGTTAAATCAACAGGTAATGATCCTCATACAATTGTCCCTCTTGATCTTTGGCCAAATTCTTTTGTTGATCACTCTATTGGCTTGATTAATTTTCAATTAACCACTTTCCCATATTTGGCCTAATTAATATTTAGTTGGACACCCTTTTTCCTCTAAGGATTACAATAATATACAAATGTATTTTGAACTATTTATGGCTCAGATCCAAGAAATCCTCAATAGATTATTAAGATCCTCTCTGATCCACTTCTCACTCAACTAAATCACTATTATAGGATCTCTTAATCCCTAAGATCCTCATGACATATTCACAAGCCTAATATATCTCATGTTCTCACATATTCAATAATATTTACAATAAAAACCTCACACATATATTTCTTACTCAAACTACTCAAAACATACATAATTTCCCATTAAGAAACCAAATCCCTTACCAAACATAAGACCCCCTAGGTCAATAAAATATACAATGATTTTCGGAGAAGAATGCACCTCCATTAGTCGATCTATGATTATTTTATGGATCAATCCCCCTTTATATAACCCAAACAAAAAAAAATTCATCCTACACAGATTCCCAGTAATTTCTACCAAGTCTCTCCCAAGTTTTTGTTGAGTCCAAGTCAAACTCTAACTCTCCAGCCTCGGTGATTTTTGTGATCTTGGTTGTATTCATGTGTGCATGTAGTTATACTAGTGGATATATCTCAACTTTCTTTGTATTTTCTCTTCGTGTCATTCTAAATTTTGTACTTAAAAGACTTTAATTATTGTAGCCTTCTATGGTTATCTAAATGCAGTACAAATTAGAGCATAAGACAATGTCTTTTATGTGTAAAATATCACTGTAAATCCTTGGAAATGAGGCAATTGTAAGCATGCATGTTGTCATATGTTCAATTTTTCTAGTTATCCATAATGATCACAAACAATGGAATTTAATGGCTAGAAGTAATGATTACATCTAAATCGTCGTTTATTATTTTCTCTTGAAACAAAATTGAGAGATCATCTATGTTATCACCAAGACAACAAAATTATAATACACTCATTGAATTTGGACATGTGTGAGTATTTTTTATAAATGAATTCTAAAAATTTCCTTGATAATGATTATTGAGATTGAATCACAAACACCCCAAGATCTACGCAGTAAACAAAASAACACAAAACAAAATTGTCTACGCATATGCCAATGCATRTTAAAAACACATAACCAAATTGTCTTTGAACACTAAATTGTCTATGCATATGCCAATGCAAATTAAAAACACGATATGTCCACAATAATAGTACATATTTCATAATCAATAACACTTGATATACTAGTACTTTAAGATGATACAATGGAGTTACTAGTATAGATTCCATGTGCTTCTTTTATTCCTTACTGGTCATCAAGTTATCATGTTATTCTATTAGGAAGTGGTATATGTATCTCATTCATTTCAAATACTCTATTTTATAATTATGGTTATGCTTATACTATGATATCCAGGGGATTACTTATACACAACCTGAAAAAACCAAGTTGAATTATTAGATTAGATGTGTGAATCATATGATATGATGAACTAAAAAGAATTGTATATGCTACATACTTGGGTGTGGTTCATTATATAGAATGAATGGCCCCATAGTGGCCCAAAAATGATGGTAATGTAAAAATAAATAAATAAAAGGAACCTTAAGAAGTCATAAAAAGAAGAAAAAAGACAAGACATACCTGATCTTTGATATTCTAATGTGGAGCATTTCATTGATACAACATATAGAGAAGCTACAAATGTGTGAACTTCATACTGTAGTAAATAAAAACATAATCGTATTTAGTTTTTAGTATAAACCAAAAAATAATTTTACGACATGTCAATGAATCATAATAGAAATTAAAACCGACAAGGTTGCAAATAGTAAACACCATTGATATTATTTTTTGTAAAATCCATATGAGAGGAGATTAAATAGTGACACACACACACATATCATATGTGATGTCTTGAATAAGCTCATCTTGGTTTTGAGAATAATTTATTGGATCTGTCTGATATTGGAGCAAACCTCCCTCAATCTGAAGGAGCAACAACGAAGTCAACATTGACTATTTGTTTTCTCCGTTGGATCGAGAGAGGCTTTCTCCAATAATAAATGACTCCAATAGTTTTTTCTCTATTGAATAGGGACAACCACATGAAGGTGGAAGCTCCTATGGCCCTTCTCTCCCTCACATCACTCTCAATTCTCAAATACCTAATCTATATTCTACTAAAAAATATGCATTAGAAATATTCAAAATTGATAAATAGTGATTGTAAAGCTATAAGTGAGGTTTATCATTCAAAGGAATATGTTATAAAAAAGAATTTTATATATGAGATTTATCATTCAAAATATGTTAGAAATATACTAGGTATATAATGTACATCTATTTGTCTTATAAAATTATTATACATCATCCATTTATTTTAGTCTTCTTTTGTGTTTTCCAGTTCTTAAGTAATCCATCCATGTCCATGTCTTCGTTTACTAAGTGCTCTTCAGCATACGATGTTACTTCAGTCCTTTCACGTTGAGAATCCTGGTCTCGTACTCACAATGTGGAGGCTGCTGTGAGGGGCCATAACCTACAATATATATATATATATAATTCATATGGCCATATTTTAAATAAAATTGAAGTAGTTCATTAATATTAAAAAAAAAAACCTATGCAATGTAATTATTTACCTGCTGGTCTAGTAGTGACACCATTGGAATGGTTTCCCTATTATCCTGATCATCTTCAAGTCAAGGAGGCTCAAATACGACATTGTTTTCCATTTAAATGACAAAATTTATAAGGACAAAACCATAAATGTATAAGTAATAAAAATTAATTTAAGTATATGATTAATATAATTCCATTTTACTGTCCCGGGCATCAGTAAAAATAACATCTTCGGGCTACACCCCACTGGGATGGGGCTGCTGGGGAGAACAATGATCTTCTGGTCGCGCTACACTATCAACGATTTGTTGTCTAGTACTAATGGTTTCATTGATAATGTTGCTCCCCTGATTAAAAAAAGTAAGACATTAAAGTTATGGATGATATCAAACATTTACGTATTTTATAAATAATGAAAGGTTAATGTGGAATTCTTTTGTTTTACCTTATCCTACAAACTAGATCTTGGGGTCTGCCGCATGATTTTCCTATGATCAACCACGACTTAATAGAATTACTTGTAACCAAGATGGAGGTATTCCTCCATGGTTTTAGTTTCGAAGTCGTTACCCTGCATTGTATAAGAGCATGTTTTTTTTATGTTTTTGGCTGCAATAAAATGAAAGTTTAAGGCGATACAAATAATATTCTTAAGATGTTTGGGTACTTACGATTCATGATTGTAACCTCAAGTAGTCGCTCTGGACTAGCTTCTGTTGGAACTATTTCGAAATCATTTCTTTGGTTGACTTCAATGTGTCAGGCAACCTATCATAAAAATTTTGAAGTATGTTATATACCACACTTTTATTTAGATCTAAAGAAAATTAAAGGTATTGAAATGAAAATATTTTAATTTACCTTGGGTTACCAATTATTTTTCTCCTGATTTTTCAATATTTTATTTTGTGTCATCGATGATAACCTTCCACTCCCTCTCTGGAATCAACAGAGGACACTCATACCTAGGGTTTCCTGCCAAGATTTTTCTATAAACATCCAACATATATTTTAAATATTATCCTATTATAGAGGTGGTTGCTTTTTATTGAACGTGTCTACTCCAAAGAGGCCTTCGAGATAATCAATAAGTTCTTTTTTGAGGTTGGAATTATAGAAATTCCACCTCATGCGTAAGGCTTCCCCAAAAATCAACAAGGTCTTTCTCTCCATGTGCCTATAAAATTGTCATTTCCTACACACAAAAAGATATGATCATTAATTTAAAAATAATAATCTAGATGACTTTTTGTATGAGATGGACAACATGAAACATTTAAAATATAAAAAACTAGCTCAGAGCGTTATTTGTTTTAATGGAAGTCTGTTATTGTGGACCAAAAATGTCCACAGAAGGGTCCCCGTTCTGGTCACATGTCTAGCTCCAGGAAATTAAACCATGTCATCCACATCATCACCCTCATATTTGTCACCACCTCTACAGCCTAACCTTTTTGTGGATGTGTGTCGGTGCGTGTCATGGATCCTATATAAATTAGGAGTGGAATATGGAGAAGTAAAAAGTGCTCTAGTAGCTATATGACATCCTGCGTCAGGACTCCATGTCATCTCTGTAGTGGCACTACTACCAACACTAGGCTAAACAAACTCCAAAAATATCTTTATAAAAAGGAAAATGTTTTTTCGTGAGATAATGTAAAAGTTAAAAAAAAAAACTTTCATAATTGAACATATTAGTAGATTAAAAAAAACACTTTAAATTATGGTTATTATCTTATATGTGTTAAGTTGTGACATAAGTAGATTCATCCTTTATAGGACGTCAGGAGTTTTATCGAGAGAGTATAACAAGCTATGGAGTTCCTTGTTCTCTTTAATGATCTTTCTTTTTATTAATACCATTGGATCAGGGGATGAATACAACCCCTCCATATCAGTGAAATCATGATCAACATGACTTGCTTACTACATATAATTTCAACAAAACCAATTTTATTTCATTTATATAAACAAATGAAACAATTGATCGCTACACAAATAAAATTATATAAACAAATAATAAAATTCACATAAAATGAAAGTCGAATTTGATAATCATTCACATGTTCTATGCCTAGCCCTTTTCCATGATCATCCTGCCACATTATGATATAATTAGAACCCCCAAATATTTGAAAAACTGTTAACGATAACACACAAATTTATTGCCACCCAAATAAAATCATCATCAATGATCAACCTCCCACATTATTATAAAATTGGGACCGTGAAATATTTAAAACATTGTTAAAGATAAAACACATATAATGCAATAAGTAGAGGTTGCTTAAAGAGGTGTTGTATAAGTACCCTCACACTATTAGTCGATGTTTCTATTCGACTCAAATGGTAATCCACTAATAACTCTTACCAGGGAGCTATTTTTTTTATTGCGCATAGGACTACTCGATTCTCTTCACATCCCTCATATATGAAATTCGGTTTCTTGTTTGTTGTCACAGGTCATGTGATTTTTATAAAACCTGCAATATTGATAGATGCTCCCTTATTTTTATCATTGTTTATTAGTTGTATATAATTTGAGGCAAGTGCATATCTCTGCATACTTCGTATGTACTGGACAAGCCGCATCCAATCGTTATACTTGTAACACAGTCCAACATAGTCCATCGATTCCATTACATTATTGTATTTTATAGTTATTCCATCCATGGAAAATATCCTGAGACCATGCATGGAGGATGGTGGAATGGCCATGTAGGGAGCATAGTGCAATGTGATATGTCTTATTGTTGACAATGAAGTTAGTGTCTAATGGAGGAAGTTCCTTAGGTAACCGTTGTTTCACCAGATTCTTATACATGAGTGACACATCTATGCTTCCTATGCTCTCATCATAATAAGAGCATGATCCTCCTTCGGGAAGAAACAATTCTATGTGTCTATGGAAATTTCTTTTGACTTTTTCTCCTCTTATCCTTGTTTGTGTATAATATCTACTAGATGCAGTCACATTTCCCCTATTTTTCCTAAGATTCCCGCACTCGCGGAAGAAATATCTGATAGGTACTTTTTTGGTTGTATATTTAGTCACATGGTCATGTGTTGTTAGTGAGTAGTCCATACTCATTCTAGTTCCAATTTTTGAACTTTTTTTTCTATATTCAAAGTTCTAAATAGTTTTTTATATCTTTAGTTTTGGATGCACAATTAGAGGGTGAAATTACCTAAATTAGTAGGGGCACTCATGCATGTGTATTTCCAACTTAGTGAAGGTTATGAATCTCTAGGTGGGTTTCACCTAGAGAATGGTGAGAGGAGGAACACTACTACACCTGGAGCTTGAAGACAAATAGGGGGGATTTTGTGGATGGCCTCAATGAAGAATATTATCATGTGGCGAGAATATAGGAAAACCCATAAAAATTAGATATGGCATACCACCTTTAAGCTTGTGTCAGGATGAGAAATCAGTGGCTTGAATGAACTTGATTCCTTCAACAACAAAAAATACAACTGTGCTTAAACTTGGCATGGTGGCATCTATGGAAGATGAACCAAAATATATTATGACTTAACAAAATGCACCATATTTTCAATAGATACAAATGAAGCAGTGGAATCCCACCATGATCAAAATATAGAAAAGAATCAATTCAAGATTGGTGACCTTGTATTAGTATACGACAGTAAAATTAGAAATCGCTAGACCTGGAACTTGGTTTGTCAAAGACATCATAGCTAATTGATTGGTCCAATTAAAGATAGTTTAATCATTTATATTGAAGAAAATTTTAAATGGGNAAAATTAAATAGATACAACACTTGAAGACCCAAATATTTCTTTTAAAGAGAGAAATAAAAAATATATAGGTTAGTTAGGATAAGGGTGGTTACCAATTTGTAGTCAAAAGGTTGTTGGTCAAATATCGAAACCCTTCACCATATTGGAAAATTTTTATAGTTCAAAGTTTATTATTTTGACATAAGAAAAGAACAATGGAAATTGATTAGTCAATTGAAGAGAAAAGAAAATAAACAATTTAGGGAATGGAGTTTCACAAATAAATAATACATTCTATCATACAATTAATATTTTAGGTAATAAGAGAGTAGAGAAAAATTTGACATGACCAATTGAAGAAAGTAGTCATTCAAGCAATAAATGAGGCAAAAATCAATAAAGCACATCCACTTAAGAATAAATTCACAAAAGTTTCCAAAAAATCACTATATCCCCAAGAAGACCCAAATGGTTGACACTGAGAGAAGTCAATTAATTTATTAAGAACCAAAAAAAGTGTTAGTGGTGACAAAGAGATGGGAATTGTAATGATGAGAGAAATAGTAAAAATAATAACATTGTTTGTCATAGAAAATTGAGCCCAAAACTAGAATGGAGGCCATTAAAAACCTATAAATGGATGAACTAGGATGGGTTTCATAAAGGAAGAGATATGAAACCTGGGGTAAAATCAAGTTGTGGAAAAGTGAAAAGGAGAAATGGATAGGAAAAGTAATAAACATTTCAAAAGTCAATGTTGGCAGGATTTTAAACATGGCCCAACAAGCTAGCAAGTTATTGTCAGTGCTAGGAACTTGATGGAGAAACAATTGAAGGAGAATACGTAAATTTGATAGAGGAGGAAACCCAACAAAATTTGACTTGACCAATTGACAAATAATTGACCACATATAATTTAATGAGGATATAAGAGGTTAAATAAGATGCAAGAGAGTTAATGGGAAAAGGGAAGTCCAAAAGTAATGGAAAGTGAGTTAGTGTCACCCAAATCAATGGAAGTTAGCTTGACCAGTGGAAGATTAATGGGATGTAATTCGATGAAAGGTAGGAAGATATGCAGAAAGGATAAGGGATTAAAGTAAGTATAAATATTAAAGAAAGTAGTCATTCAAACAATAAATAAGGAAAAAATCAATAAAACACATCTAGTTAAGAAGAAATCCACAAAAGTTTCCAAAACATCACTATGTACCCAAGAAGCCTCAAATGACCGAGATAGAGAGAAGTCCATTAATTTATTAATAACCAATAAAAGTGGTAGTGATAATGAAGATATGGTAATTTTAATGATGAGAGAAAGAGGCAAAAAAATAACACTGTTTGTCATAGAAAATTGGGCCCAGAACTAGAATGGAGGTCATTAAAAACATATAAATAAATGAAATAGGATGGGTTTCATAAAGGAAGAGATATAAAACCTGGGGTAAAATCAAGTTGTGGAAAAGTGAAAAGGAGAAATATATATCGAAATTAATAAACATTTCAAAAGTCAACGTTCGCAGGATTTTAAACATGGCCCAATTGATGTCATTTCAGTGTTTGAAATAGGAGTAAAAAAAGTTTATTCCATTTTATTTTAATGGTATACATATTTTGTATTGATGAAATGAGGAATTACCCTGGAACTAATGCCATTAGACACAGACTAAATCCTAAGGCCAACTACGAAGAAAAAATAACACACACTAATTAATCTAGGAGTCAAGCATGCAAAGAAACCTCACAAAGAATCGTTATTCGATGATGGAATCCAAAATCGCAGGATCAATGCATGAAGGGGATGAGTTTCAGTGGGTGGGAAAGTTATGTTGACAACCTTCTTAATGAACTAATTCCTTGGTGAATCTTACCTCACCAAGCAGTGGGAAACCCTCTAAGAAGTTTGAGTGAGTCCAGCCAACGTCGATCCCAGGTACAACACCACCTTCCCTGTGTTGTCACCTTGGGTATAAAGTCTAAAATATTATGGCATTTATGGTACCACCTACTATACCAAAGAAGAGGGGGGATAGTCGATAGTCGACACCAATACCAACAAACAAGGGTTGATTACTTTGTTGGTTCCAATGAAACCTCATGCTTGACCCTTTTGTTAGAAGGGATTCCCAAAGTCAGTGATATAGAAAATGGATTTCATTGCCTATCTCAAAGATTTATGTTTGTTTAGTAGCTTTGGAAATTTATTCTCACAATACTATTCCAAATCTCTACACCTAAGATAATATGGGTTTGAAGACCCTAGAAAAGATGCTAGATAAATTTTAATTAGCACTTGATTTTAGGTTGTTGTTACTCAAAGGAGTGGTCGTGAAATTGATGGCGTTTAGACTCAACTCTTTAAACCATGCAAGAGGAAAATGAAATGCAAGAATTTCAACTTCGATGAAAACTATCTATGGGAAGGAGCAAGAGGTTTTAAGCAAAGAAATAATTTTTTGATAGATTACTATGTGTGCACTTCTAATAACCAAAATTATGAGTTAATTATGCAAATAAATGGAAGCAAAATGACCCAAATTTTAAAAATACCATGCAAATGTCATAGTTCACTTAACATTAAATCAAATGTCATCATTTATAACATAGTAAACTTTTATGATTATAGAGACCACTATACACATCTTAAATACTCATAAGGATCATGGGGGCTTCACCTTGTTGACCAATATCTTATCACGTTCATTCATAATGAGGTTTTTCTAATTATGAAACCACATGTTGTGAATAAATGTGTTTGCATCAAACACTGAAAATAAAAATGTTATAATAAAGAAAAAATGATACAAATCCTTGTTTCATAAGAGGAATGTCACATAAGGATTTCAATTTTTTATGTTCTCTAGAAATTCTTAACCTTTACAAGACATAAGAGGTGTAAACATGGTGATCTTAGTACCCAAGAAATATATGTTCCTACAAAAAAAATGTTAACAAATTTCCTTAAATAGGGAAGGGATAGGGACAACAATTACCATGAGAGCACAACATTCAAGCAAAGGTGAAAGAGAGAGGAGACAAGAGGTGAGAGGATACAACACTAGGGTTGAACTACTGAAGGAAAGAGAGGTGAAAGGAAACAACTATTATGAGGGAGGATGACAATTCCTTTGATGAATTGTCATGAGGTGAAATGAATGAAGACATGAAGTGATGATGTTAAAAGAAACCATCAATGGAATTGATTATGGTGATGTGATATTATCAATATTTTGGAAAGGAACCATTGAAGGCACTAATATTAATTGTAAGGTGACATTAGTGAGGGCATGTGCCATTGATTCTAGAAAGGAACCGTTGAAGGCATGAGGTGAATATGTTAGCATGGGGATGGCAAAAGGACATAAGGATTTTTTTTTAATTAAGTATGGTTGTCATGGTTGTCCAACAAATTATCTAGGGTCAAACTTTTATGATTATAGAGACCACTATACACATCTTAAATACTCACTTAAGGATCATGGGGCTTCACCTTGTTGACATGGTGATTTCAATTTTTTCATCATAGTGATATAGCCCCATTCATAGGTAAAAGAACATTGTATGTTGATATGATATATCTACATGTTGCAACCCTCAAAGCACATTGTATGTTGATATGCTATATATACATGTTGCAACCCTCAAGTAGTCAATAACATAGTATCGTTATATGGAATTGAAAGAACTTCAAGACTACCTTGTTTGAACAACCATGAATGAGTATAAAAAGTCCTAGATATTCTCATAATATTTTAGAGGGGGAAATTACATAGTTGTTACCACAAAAGGGGAAAAGTTATCCAATTGTAAGAAATAGTTTAACATTAACCCATGTACGAAAAGATCCTACATATTCTCATAAGATTTTAGATATTCTATATTTTTCACTCGCATATCAAGTACTTTAGATAGCATTGCAATATTCATTCCATGTTATCCTCTTATCATGAAAGAAGTCATGAGATCGATAGGAGTTACACCCTCTATCATTTCAGGAAGAATTTCCATTAATTGTTGGTTCCATCCATGAGAACAACACCATATCTATGAATTTTACAAGTGATCAATTTTATGTTGTATGGTATCCCACTAATTATTTACCCTTAGAAATGGGCCGAGAAAAGTTTTAATTTCATTAGGTCTCATGCCACCTTCATTATGGGAACAAATTCAAGGAAACTATTTTTGAAATATGTTGTTCAACTTCTAGACCTATCCTTCATACTAATCGTCACCTCATTCCTTTACATTCCTAGCCAAAATAGACATTATACACATTCTTAGCATAAGCATAAATTATCATCCCTTCACTCTTGGTCCTTGGCTTGATTGAGATATCAAATTCCTTCTTATCCATTTTAGTATTAAGAGTGGAAATCCATACCTCATATTATCTATCAATTAAGATTTCCATACCTCATATTTGATATAAAAGTGTCCAAACTTGCATATGTTTGTGCACTAATATTAGATGAATGGTGCTATTCACACATTGATGGATTTCCATATTCTGGCCAATGGAGTGGTTTTGAATACATGGCACCATTGGAACAAATAAAAAATGGATGCAAATAGATGTAATATGTACGTAAATGAGTAATCAACGAATGAATTGAAATGTTCTCTCAAATCATGATGAATTAGCACAATGAATTGAATCTTTAAGATAATTTTGTTTTGTAGAAATATACATATCTACTCATGGCCATAATGTGGGTCTATAGAGAGCTTGTGGTCTTTGATTAATCTATATTTGGGATGACTTCATAGAACAGGAAAATATGAACAATTACCTCTTCAATTTTATGGCCTAAATCTCAATATGGAAATTAGCACTACTTGCATATTGTTGAGAGCATGATGTTGGAGGGATTGTAGGATTGGAACCATCATTTCTTGTTGTAGGTTGTTCTTCATTATTTTCTACACTATATATAACATATCTTAAGTTGAATAGTTATATACAAATCATACTCCCATGTCATGTATATGCATGATATAGAAAATAAGTGGGTCTACAAGCATGAATCCTTGTGAAAGGTGATATGGGGAGGCATATTAGTGTCAAATGCTTTGATGAAGAAGACCCAAAACTCTTGCACACACCCGAAAAAAGGAAATTAATCAATGTCTAGAGCAAGTTCCCATATTGATGAAGTCAAAAGGGGTACCAAGTGGCATATTTGACTCTTTCCATCAATGAAATAAGGATAAAGTAAAAATTAGATGAGGAGCACCCCAAAATAGCCACTATACACATTCTTAGAATAAGCATAAATTATCATCTCTTCAATCTTGGTCCTTGGCTTGATTGAGATATCAAATTTCTTTTTATCCACTTTAGTAGTAAGAGTCGAAATCCATACCTCATATTAGCTATCAATTAGGATTTCCATACCTCATATTTGATACAAAAGTGTCCAAACTTGCATATGTTTGTACACTAATATTACATGCATGGTGCTATTCACACTTTGATGGGTTTCCATATTGTGGCTAATGGAGTGGTGTTGAATACATGGAGTGGTCTTGAATACTGATATGACCTCCTCATCGCTACATGTCCTTGACCTGCCCACCGGTTTTTTGGAATCCTTTAAGCATTGTTCATCTAGGATAACATAGTGCTTCAGGGGGATTCCTCTCTACCACTATTGTCTTCCTTCTCCCATAAGAAAATTAGGTTGGTTTGATTCATATTTTTAAAAGTTTGATCTCAATGAAAAAAAAATATGTTGGGAAGGAAGGAATGAGGACCTTCTTTAGATTGATCAAAATGGAATGCTTAAGTGGGTTGATGATATTCTTGGTGAATTAGATCCTTCATAAATGCATTAACATGATGAAAGAATTCTCATTGTTCTTGGCCATTATGCATGCTAACAACCACCCTCCCAAACACAGGTGAGAAAACATCATCAACTCAAGTCTAGTTGATTCCATCATTCTAATTTCAACATGTGAGGTTGGGGACATGTGTAGTTTGTACATCATGATGTCTGTTATTTCTCCTTTTGGGATTACCCGTGGATTTGGATACACCAAGTATCATTGGATTTATTTCGAGTGTGAAGGTTTTCCAAATTAATTTGGACCATAATGAAAAGTGAATGATTGTAAAAACCACTCACCATTCTCAAGCGTGCTCACAGTGTTCCCTCTATCTCGGTTTCCTCTGCCCTCTGTGACTTATGTCTCCTCCGACGTCGTGCCCTAGATATTCTTCAGTGGCATTCCCTCATGTGCCTTATATCTCCTTCTTCAAAGTTCCCTCGCATGCCCTATATCTCATTCTCCTTGCCTCTCCCTGTGTAATGTCCCTTTCCAAATAGGAGCTCCAGAGAGGAGGATTAATGGTATAAACCGCCCCATTAGACTATAGTCAAGGCTAGAAAGGGGTAAACAAGGTCACTAGAGGTCACTTCAGTCACCAATGTTATATTCGGAAAGTGATATTGAGATAAAAAGGGTAAAAAGAATTTTTAAGTCAGTATGGACTAAAAATAGAAGTCAACAGTGAATTAGGGTTTCAACGGTGATTTAGGGTTTTGGAAGTCAATAGTGAATTAGGGTTTCAATAGTGATTTAGGGTTTTGGAAATCTATAAAGGAAGGGTCAATGACCTAATTCAGTATGATGCAGATTATGACTTGTCATTGAGGAGAAGTGGCGCATCTCAGGAGAGATAGTTCAGTGGATTCCAAGAGGAAGACACCAGTTGGTTGATTTTAGTGTTGAGAGACACACCCTAGTCACCGGGGAGATCATTTAGGTCTACCATCATTATTCAGTAGCAGTTACGCAATGTTCAACAACAAGGGTGCATTCATCTAGAGCGAGGGAACACCTTCTGAGATGGTTTTTAGTCGACTTATCCCATCCAGGGAGAATTCTGAGATTTCCCTCCGACCCATTTGAGAGGAATTCAAGGTGCATATTTTTCCTAGTTCCTCATCAGATTCCGACAGAGGAATCAACTGGGGCGCATTTTCCAGACTTGGACGTGCGACACTTTTGGAGGATACATTTGGGGTTCCAAAGCAAGCATCAGGCCATATTCATGGAAACCCTTTCAACCCATTTACCAGTAGACCAAGGCGGTCATTTTGAGACACATATCATTCGATTCCAATGGTGGAATCATTAGGATGCATTTTTCCAAAGAAAGAGGGGCACATTCCCCCAGGGGATCCATCCGGGGGCCAAACTCACCAGCAGAAGGGTCTGATAGTTACCAGTACTGAGGAATAGAGAAGGGCACATCATTTGGGACAGTTTCTAGGCCATTTTGAGAGGTACAACTCCGAGGGTGAACTTTCTAGACTTCCAACAGTTATCGTCAGAGATGTCATAGTCCCACCACATCCATTGATTCAACAGTGGTCCCATATTCTAGGTATTATATTCTAGTTACTTATTTGTATTCTAGATAAGATCCTTTGTTTGTTGATATAGTCGAGTATTTTCAGTTTATTCAGCCGCATTCGGCCATTTTGTAATCCATAGAGATATCATAATATAAACTTTGTAGTCCTTTGTCGGATTTGTTATTTGTATGATCATTTATATGTTGTAAACGATTGATCATGCACACACATTAGTAGTGTTTCCTAGACTATCCAAGTAAAGAACATTACAGTGGTATCAGAGCTTTATTCGTGCCAGCCTGTGACTAAAGACAATGAGTGCAATAGAATACCCAGAGGTCCATGAACACGTAGGTGACGAATATGTCACTTACAGTAGGAATAAGGAAAGAAGGCATATGCATGACTTTCCCCCTTTTCCTCCTAGCTCAGAGGAAGAGGAAGAGGCACACAGAGAAGAAGAGAGAAGGGCAGAGCGTGAGGTTGAGTGCGAGGCAGAGAGGATGTTAGGAGACAGATATGAGTGACGAGAGGGCAGTGGCAAGGTCCCGTAGATCAAGAGACAAATTTCATGCAGGTTATCAATGATATGTTAGCTAGTCAACGAACCATGTCTTAGTCCTTGGAAAAGGTGGTTGATATATTGGCTAGAGTGGACACCCTAGACACACAAGTCCCACATGAAACACAGGGGAACTCAGGAGCAGGCAGTAGACCCCAGTCACCCTCTCGCACATACACCTTTGCGAGTAGGATTCCCAGACCCTTATTTCCCAATTTCCAGAGGGCACCCTCAGTCGTCGCACCACCACCGATAGCACAGAGGCCACCCACTCATGCAGAGGACATTGCAGAGTATAGGAGGGAGTACATAGCATTGGGTTGTGACTTCCACCAAGACATGAGTGTAGTCGAGTACTATGGACTCAGACTCAGGAACTGTCCCAAATAGCTACAGAGGGAGGACCACAACAACAACAGAGGCATAACATGGATTTCATCTGAAAAGTTGGTAAACTCACCATACCTTCTTTCGATAGATTTCCCAAATGCACTGCTAGAGCTTGGGTACAGAAGCTAGACACATACTACAAGCTCAACCAAATGACCGAGACAGAGGCCATCAATTTCGTGACCTCACACTTGGAGGATGAGGCACACGAGTGGTGGTATCATGGATTGGTGACATTGGGTCACAGTTGCATCACTTCCTATAGGGAGTTCACAGAGAGGCTCATGGACAGGTTTGATAGGAGGGATCCCGAGATCCACTTCAGGAATCTATCCCAGTTGAGACAAACTGACACAACAGAGGTGTTCATCACAACGTTTCAGCAGGTAGCCATGGTAGTGACATATATATCAGAGCCCAGGCTGATCATGCTATTCAAAGAGGGACTCATCAAGCCTTTGAGAGGATGGGTGAAGGCATACAGGCCTCCCACCTTGTAGGATGCCATCCTTCGCACTTGAGATTTGGAAAATTCAATGCCAAAGACTAAAACCTTTTCCAAACCCTTCGTACTCCAGAAGGATTAAGACATGAAGCCATTCTAGAGAGAATGGAAGGGCAAGGAGAAGATGGATGATGAGACTAGGTGAGAGATTATGAGGAAGAAGATTTTCTTCAACTTCAGAGACCCTTGAGTCCCAGGCCACCGGTTGATGGGAAAGGGAGAGATTCATTATATTGAGGTGGCAACAGGTAGTGTGGATAGTGAGGAGGAGGAGAAGGATCATGGATCCACTAGCTTAAAGGAGGAATCAACACAGGCAGAGGAGAAGGCTCCTCGTAGACCTCTGACACCGACAGGATTCCATCCTCCAGTAGTCCCACAGCCGCGTGAGAAGGCTCAAAGGAGGAAACTAGAAAAGCGAGGAGTCATAGAGACCCTTTCTGGTGTTCCCAGGTATGATAACCTCCGAATAAGAGTGACTATTCAGGGGCAACGGGAAATCACCCTGATAGATGGTGGGGCCACCCACAACTTCATCAACGCTTCACTAGTATCAAGACGGGCACTTGTGACAGAGGAGTGTGAGGGGTTTGACGTTGCAGTAGCAGATGGCCACATAGTGGAGTGTCTAGACAG
>SNQJ01S0010659.1:182588-231061 GCA_010110895.2 Picea sitchensis | reverse complement strand
TTAGGAAACTATACAGTGAGAGATACATTTTATGTGGTTGACCTATCTGACACAGATGTGGTGTTGGGAGTCCAGTGGATGATTACCTTGGGAAAAATCACCACCAATTACCAAACCTTGGAGATGGGATTTAGAGACCATGACGGGAAGAAGGTTGTTCTAAGAGGTATGTCGACAGGAGAACTTAGGACAATTTCATCCAAGAGGATGGAGAGGATATTCATACATGGGGAAGTAGCATATGCCGCCATGTGTTTGATCACTACGCGGAAGGATTTAGAGGGTTGACAACAGTACCATAAAAAGATCAAGGATTTATTAGGATGAAATCAATAGGTCTTTGAGGAAATTCCACTAGGGAGACCACCTGACAGGGGGTTTGAGCACACCAATGAGTTGGAGGAGGGGGCCAAACCTATGATCAGCCCCCCCTATCATCATCCTAGGAGGTTCAAGGATGAATTAGAGAAGGAAATAAAGGAATTTTTTGCGATGGGACACATTGGACCAAGCAACAACCCATTTGATTATTCAATTGTCTTAGTTCTAAAGAAGGATGGCACCATGAGGATGTGCATTGATTAACGAGCCTTGAACAAGAAAACCATCAAGAACCGGTACCCTATCCCATGCATTGACGAGTTGATGGATGAACTGCATGGGGCATTTTTCTTCTTAAAGATTGATCTACGCTATGGATATCATCATATCATCATTCAAGAGTAGGACATAGAGAAGGCAACATTACAATCTCATTTTGGACACTTTGAGTTTCTAGTTACGCCATTTGGGTTAACCAATGCACCCGCTACATTCCAGTCTTGCATGAACCATATATTCAGGGATCAGTTAAGGAAATCATTCTCGGTTTTCTTCGATGACATCTTGATCTATATCTAGTCATGGAAAGAGCATATGAGGCACCTGGATGAGGTATTGAGCACCATGGAGGCACAATAATTAGATGTCAAAGAGTCCAAGCGAGAGTTCAGTATGACAGAGCTACTTTACTTGGGCCACATCATCAATGCATAGGGGGTATAGGTGCACTAAGAGAAGACCAGGGCCATTTTGTATTGGTCGACACCCAGAAACATGATAGAATTGAGGAGCTTCTTCGAGTTGTGTAGCTATTATAGGCAGTTCGTTTGGGGTTTTTCTCATCTTGGAGCACTACTAATAGATCTTACCAAGCATGGGGCCTTCATATGGACTAAGAAATCACAGGAAGCCTTTGATCACATGAATGAATTCATAGGCACTTGTCCAGTGTTGGCACTACCAGACTTCACCTTGTCATTTTTACTAGAGTGTGATGCATCCGGCGAAGGGATCGGTGTAGTTTGATGCAAGGAGGACACCCCATTGTATTTGAGAGCCAGAATCTTAGTCATCCTGAGAGGTTTTACTCAATTTATGAAAAGGAAATGTTGGCAATCATGCATGCCTTGACCAAGTTCAGACAATATTTGGTGGGCAACAAATTCGTGGTCAAGACTGATCACAACAGTTTCAAGTATTTCCTTGAGCAAAAGGACCTTGGTGAGGGCGAACAGAAATGGGTGACGAAGGTACATGAATTCAAATTTGACATAGAGTATGTCTAGGGGAAGAATAACATTGTGGCTGATGCACTATCGAGGAGACCCACGACATGTTCTTTGATGGAGATTTAAGCAGATTGGAAATCCCACTTATTAGTGGAATATTCCAAGAACAAGATCTCTTCTGAGGTGATGGATGGGAAGATACAGGATGACCGGTATAGGGTCATTGACGATGTCATATTTTACAAGGATAGATTCTACTTGGTACTAGATTCAGGGCTCAAGAAGAAGCTCCTCACCACAGTTCATGATTCACCTCTAGCAGGCCATCAAGGGTTTTTCAAAACCTATAGACAAATCAAAGAGAGGTTCTCATGGAAGGGACTCAAACAAGACATTATGAGACACGTCAGTGAGTGTGTGACTTGCCAGTAGAACAAGTCAGAGCATGCTATTCTAGCAGGGCTACTTCATCCACTCCTCATTCCAGAGAAGAATTGGGAGAGTATATTTATGGAATTCATCATAGGTCTACCCAAGGTCCAGGGTAAGGAATGTATCTATGTAGTGGTTGACAGATTGACCATTTTTTCTCACTTCTATGCCATACCGAAAGAGTACAATGAAGTTCATGTAGTCAAGATTTTCTTCAGGGATATCTTCAAATTTCATGGGTTGCCGAAGAACATCGTCAGTGATAGGGACAGTCGGTTCATAGAGTTGTTTCAGTTGGTGGGGACGGAGTTGACACCTAGCACCAGCTATCACCCTCAAATAGATGGGCAGAATGAGATTGTCAACAAGTGGGTTGAAGGGTATTTGAGAAAATATGTAGGAGGACAACAAAGAACGTGGGTAAAGTGGTTACATTTAGGAGAACATTGCTACAACATCACCTTCCACATGTCCATTTGTATGACACCCTTCTGAGAATTGTATGGATGTGATGCTCCCACTTTGGTAGACTTGGTCTTCGGGGAGAGCAGAGCTCCCAAGGAAAAGGATTGGATCATAGAGAGTCAGGATATTCTCAAGTTGTTGAAAGAGAACCTGCAGACAGTGGAAAACTAAAAGAAGATAAGTCCGGACAAGCACAGGATAGAGCACAACTTTGAGGTTGGAGATTTGGTTTTCTTGAGACTCGAACCCTACAAACAGTCATATCTGAAGAAGAGTGGGGCCGAGAATCTCAAGCCCATATTTTATGGTCCTTATAGGATCATGCATTGAGTAGGCAAGGTTACTTACGAGCTAGATCTTCAACAGGGGAGAAATATTCATAACGTGTTCCACATGTCTTGCCTAAAAAAGGAAGTGGGACAATTCATTAGCACATCAGAGTAGCTTCCCCCATTGGATGAGGAGGGGCAGTTGGAGTTAGCTCTGGAGGAGGTTTTGGAGTTCCGGGAGAGGAAACTAAGGAGCAGGTCATCATAAAGTGTTTGATCAGATGGAGAGAGCTTCTAGTAGAGGATGCTACTTGGGAGAGAGAATAGGTGTTGCAGCACCCTGAACTGGTATTGTTTGAGGACAAGAAATTTCAGGAAGGGAGGATTGTAATGTCCCTTTCCAAATAGGAGCTCCAGAGAGGAGGCTTAATGGTCTAAACCACCCTGTTAGACTATAGCTAGGGCCAAAAAGGGGTAAACAGGGTCACTGGAGGTCACTTCAGTCACCGGTGTTATATTCAGAAAGTGACATTGAGCTAAAAAGGGTAAAAAGAGATTTAAAGTTAGTATGGGATAAAAATAGAAGTCAATAGTGAATTAGGGTTTTGGAATTCAATAGTGAATTAAAGTTTCAATAGTGATTTAGAGTTTTGGAAAGATATAAAGGAAGGGTCAGTGACCTAATTCATGATTATGCAGATTATGACTTGTCATTGAGGAGAAGAGGCGCATCTCAGGAGAGATAGTTGAGTGGATTCCAAGAGGAAGACACCAGTTGGATGATTTTAGTGTTGATAGACACACCCTAGTCATTGGGGATATCATTTAGGTATTCCATCATTCTTCATCAATAGTTACACAGTGTTCAGCAGGAAGGGCACATTCATCCAGAGTTAGGGCGCGACTTCTGAGAGGGTTTTTAGTCAACTTATCCCATCCAGGTAGAATTCTGATATTTCCCTCCAACCCATTTGAGAGAAAGGCAATTCACATCTTTTTCCTAGTTCCTCATTAGATTTTGATGGAGGAATCAATTGTGATGCATTTTCCAGACTTGGACGTGCGAGACTTTTTGCGGATACATTTGGGGTTCCAAAGCGAGCATCAGGCCATATTCAGGGAAACCCTTCTGACCCATTTTCTAGTAGACCAAGGTAGTCATTTTGAGACACATCTCATCCTATTCCAATGATGGAATCACTAGGACACATTTCACCATAGAAAGAGGGGCGCATTCTCCCAGGAGGATCCATCCGGGGTCCAAACTCACTAGCAGAAGGGTCTGAGAGTTACCAGTACTGATGACTAGAGTAGGGCACATCATTTGGGACCATTTCCAGGCCATTCTGAGAAGTACAGAACCCAGGGTGAACTTTCCAAACTTCCAGCAGTTACTGTCAGAGTTGCCATAGTCTTAGCGCATCCATTGATTCCGTAGTGCTCCCATATTCTGGGTATTATCTTCTAGTTTCTTATTTGTATTCCAGATAAGATCCTTTGTCTATTGATATAGTCGAGTATTGTTAGTTTATTCAACCACATTCGACCATTTTGTAATCCACACAGATATCATAATATAAACTTTATAGTCCTTTGTCTCATTTTTTATTTGTATGATCATTTATACGCTGTAAATGATTAATCCTACACACACATTAGCAGTGTTTCCTAGACTAGCCAAGTCAGGAAGATTACACCTTGTTTGGTCTCCTCATTTTCTCTTCTCACGCACAAGCAAGTTTAATGAAATATATGTTGTAGGTATGAAATGTAAGTTATCTTTTTCATTTGTTTTTTTATATATAATTAATATATATTATAACTATATATAATTTATATATTATATAATTGATTTATATTATAATAATTAATATATATTTAATTCCCAGGAATGGTTTTTGATTCCCAAAAACAAATGTTATGGCCTAATTTTCACAAACTATGCCCTTATCTCTACATGTGAAATATTCCCTATGAATGACATGTAATGGCTTGTGGGGCCACACATGGCCCATGAGTTCCAAATACAAATTTCATGGAACAAGACCTTAGAATTCAGCATTGGACCATGGCATAGGCATTGAAAACCATCCTTGGTGTGACAATCCTTGAAATGGTGACCATATCTCACTTGTAAGAAAACGATTCCTAATGTAAGGCATGTGTGGTTGTTCAGGGTACTTATGCATCTAATTACTACACACCTAGCACACACAACGACAAACATAAATGATAACACACTTATAAACATAATAATAAATGCACCTAACCTATTTACTTACCCACACACCTAATCGATGAATCTTGTTGGTGACCATTATCTTCTCAGGTAAAAAATTAATCATGTGTTAATTAGACCGAGTAGGTCCAAGGGGGATATGGGTTAATGTGTTAGTAATCACGTAAATTAGACCTTGAATATACACCCTAACCTTCTAAATAATCGACCCATAACCCATAACCCTTCTAAAGGCACAATGTGATTTATTCACATTTCTCTAAATGTCAAAGTGAATAAATTCAACCAAGTGTGGTTAAACGACAAGAATAACTATGACTCTCTTAAGGTAGTCAGATGCCTCGTTATATAATTAGTGATGTGAATGAATGAAGTAACGATATTCCCACTGTCCCTAGATACTATCTAGAGAAACCACATCCAAGGGAATGGGCTTGGAAGAATTAGCATGGAAAGAATACCCTATTGAGCTTGACTCTAGTCCTAACCCATTCATAGTTTGGGAAAATCAGGGCATAGTTTGGGAAAATTAGACAATAAAATTTTTCTTTTGGAGTCACAAACCATGCATGTTGTCTCGAGCGACCACCTCCCAAGCCATACATAGGGAATCTTTGGCATGTGATTAAGTTGTGGTGCCCATTTTAAGACATGTCATAGTAGGGAAGGTGTTTTGGGCCTAGTCCATGGTATAAAGACAAAATATAAGATCCCTAGTCCATACAATTTTCCTTTAGGGTTCATTATCCATGCATTGGACCATAATACAAAATTCAATCCCTATATGAGAAATATTTGTCTTGTAAGTGGGATATGGTGGCCATTTTGAGATTTGTAACATCATGGTCAATGTTTCTTTGGGCATAGTCCTTATCCTAACATCTAAGGCCATACTAATTACTGATCAAGATCATGGGTCATGTGTGGTGACCCAAACCACCACATAGACCATAAATAGGGGATATTTAGCTTATAAGTGAGATATGGTCATCGTATTGAGGATTGGTGCATTGGGGATGGCTCTTTGTGCCCATGTAACAGTTAAAAGCCAAAATATAGGGTCTAAGGTCATTAAATGTTTCTCTAAAATCTCATGTACATCATGTGTGGTCCCTTAGTCCATCACACATGTCCTAAATAGGGAATATATGGTTCATAAGTTCAATATGGTGTTCATTTTAATGKTTGGTGCTCTAGGAAACATACAACATGCAAAGGAAACACATAAATAATTGTTTTATTATGAAAAAGATATGTTACTATCCATTTTTAGCTTTGGCATAGAGATTGTTCTTAAAGAATACAGTCCATTGCACCATATAATCCCTACATAAAGAATAGTTGTTTTAGTTGGTTAAATGTAGTGGTGATAATTGCATGCTACATCCTTGTATTAACTTGGATAAACCCTTATTTTTAAACCCTAGGGAGGTTTGTAGTTTGAAAAAATTTCAACGTTGGCCCCATTCACATGTCACTGTTTTCCATGTCTAGTCCTAGTACAATGTCTTTTTGTTTTTCCTTTTAAAATTTGTTCGACAATACACATGTTCTTGCATTTAGTACTGCAAGTGTATATTTTAATTCTTTTGATTAAACAATGAACGAAAAAAGAGGGATTTTTCATGAAAACTATGACACACGTACATTGCATATATTCTAATGTAGAACCTGGAAGAAAAATGAAGAAAGGATGATATTGCAAACTTAAAACTTATGTCAACCAATTTGTGTACTTTGAAAGAAAAATATGGTTTGATTTACATGATGAATTGATGATGAAAACAAGTGGGTGTGTGAGTCCAATTTGAGTCCATAAACCATCCCATATCATTAAGGTGTGTGAATAGTCTATCCATGCCAAATTTCAGTGCATACATAAACAATTTGAAAAACTTTCAACGTTGGCCCCATTCACAGGTCATCATTGCCCATGTCTAGTCCTAGTACAATGTGTTTTCGTTGTTCGTTTTAAAATTCGTTCGACGGTACACATGTTCCCACATCTATTAATGTAAGGGAATATTTCTCTCCACATAACTCATGGGCCAAATTCCCATGTTTTCAATTAGTTTCAATGAATATTCTATAGAAATGACAGACACGTTCATTGAAACTTTGTTGATGGAATACTATGACAACAATGATGACATCTACGATTATGATGGTATAAAAATGAATAAGCTTCTTTTGGTTTCAAGAATAACTTATCCTCTACTGAACAAGGCCAACCACGTGAAGGTGGAAGCTCATATGGCCCCTCCCCTCCCCCTCACATCACTCTCAATTACCCAATACTCAATCTATAAAATAGAAAAGAATCGAAAGCAACCTTGTATGATTCATGCATAAAAACTACAAAAACAAAAATTACTGAAGGGAAATGCAATTATGTGTTTGTATTTATGGTATTTTTCGTTTACCATGTACTTTAGTATATTGGTGACTATTTTCATGTTTCACATATGTAACAACCCTCCTGGTTACGACAACAACTCCGAAAATACGTGCAAATTTTTTTATTTTTTTATTTTGTTAAGGTGTGTGTGCGCGTGTAGAAGAAACAACCCCCTCGACCCTACATCACCACTCGAACCAACAAGACGCAAGTAAGATGAACATAATCAAGACGAAACGACATATCATAGTGACAACAAGAAATAAACGCCCCTGGACACAAGGCATGAAACTAGCAGCAGTAAGCAGAAAAAGACACCAGGGGTTAGGTACAGTACTGTCACAGAATGAAAGAACCCAACAGTAGAGTCACAGTAGTGGAACTGTGCCTTTAAATAGCACGAGACTACTGATACGGCTCAGAGCGTGTCGCAAGAGTGGAACTATGCCTTTAAACAACCCAAGACTCTTGATACGGCACTGGATTCCTTCCATCGGATTTACACACAGACATAGATACTAAGCTACAAGAGGTGTCTATATGCCGCCCGACACGAACATACTACGCAATACAGTACCACCAGGTACTACAAAATCAGGGACCGTCATGACCTCTACGGGAGACGCAAGTCAGGAGGACTCAAATCGACCAACCACTATTGAGACCCGAAGACGTTAATCAAGGTCAATTGCTCCATTRCTTATCATCAACCGACGAAGACCTTATCCTAAGGTAAAAACCAATAAATTCAACCCCCATTATGTTGTTATAAGGTCAGTAGGCACTAGTTAAGGGTCAAGCAAGAAGCACAAGCGCAATGCATTTTTCTGTTAATTGCCTTAATTGCGCAATGATATCATACCATAATGGTAAACCCCTGAACATTACCACCTCCATATGATATTGCCCTCCCTGCCAATTGTTACCATAATTGTAATAACCTTACATGATAATAGCATCACAATTTAAACCTCGTCGATGGCATTTCCATTTAAACAATATTAGCATAGCAATCCAACATCATCATTAACATTTCAATTAAGCCAATAAAATTATTATTTCTAAACATCATCACGAACATTCATTTAAAAAATATTAACCTCGCAACTTAAGAATCCCCATTAACATTGCAATTTGAACAATTACTCAACATTGCAACTCAACCCACATTAACATTTCAATTAATAATATTATATTGCAATTAAACATTTAACATTAACATTTCCATTAAATAATATTAATATTGCAATTACACAATAAGTAAACAATTACTTAACATTGCGATTCCACCAGCATTAACAATTCAATAAATAATATTAATAATTCAATTAAAAAAATACTTAATACTGCAATTTAACTAGAATTAACATTTCCAGTAAATAATATTAATATTGCGATTACACAATAAGTAAACAATCACTTAACATTGTGATTCCACCAGCATTAACAATTCAAATAAATAATATTAATAATTCTATTAAGCAAATACTTAATACTGCAATTTAACTAGAATTAACATTCCAGTAAATAATATTAATATCGCGATTTAACAATATTAATTTTGCAGGTCAAACATCATCATTGACCTTGCTCCATTCTCCATCCTGTGTTTTTCAACTCGCTATTTCTCCATCTCTATGAGACATTTTATTATTATACATAACAAACTTTGTCCATAATGTTAAAAGAATATATATATAGTTGAGAAACAACATCGACACGCAGTCCTGCTCTTCTATATTGAATTAGGGCACACGCAACTGAATGCAAGCATACAATGAGAAACATATATAGTGGGTGGCAAGTTATAAAATTCTTTCCTTTATCGACTTAAAAGACGCATTATACCTTCATAAAAAAAACCATCTTAATCTAGATCTTCCCTTGAAACTATCAAATTCAAATTCATCATGGTAGCACTGTCATGAAGTATCAGATCATGCTCATGTTATTCAACAACCTTGTTATGGCAATATAAACAAACCTTGTTATGGCAGTTTAAACAAGTATTATCATGGTAATTAAGCCAATATTAACATTGCGGCTTAAACAACATTAATATTAGTAATGAACAAGTATTATCATTTGCATTCAATTTAGGCGACACTGCATTTAAGCACATAACAAGTAATAAATTAATATCTGAATTTAACATTGCCTATAACCAGTATGTTCATCGCAGGTTAACCCATATTAATTAAAAAAATAAGCAGAATAAATCGGTGGAGGTTAACCTGTGTGGTTTTGGCGCAGAATCAACTAAATGTACCAATGCAATGAATGCCCTTACCGATCCACTAACCCATTTCCCAAGAAGGTGATAATGAGATTCCATCATAAGGTAATTCGCGCCCCCTAGGTTATATTACATTCATAAAGGGAAATCAAATTGAACAACTGGTAGTTATCAGTCAGGCTGAAGGGGAACGTTAACTCCAAGACGCAACTATAATTCCTGTTTGATAATACTCTAAATTTTAAAAGAACAAAACTCTAAAATTCCTTTAACGGCTGACAGCCGACCCATAAACGATCTACCCATTGCATGCTGGAATCAATTCTAAAAATCGGCGCTACAACTATGGCAGTGTCTACCTAACCACCCAGTATCTGAGTAGTACGTTCAGTAGCAGAACGGGTTCCCCTATGTACCATCATTAAATTGCTAATCCCCAGGAGTGACAGCATTGATGAAGCGTAGTAATCCCAGGGGTAATCATGATGATCGTAGGTTATCTTGAATTGTATGGCTTTAATAATTTGCCAATTTATTGCTATGACTTATAGGTGGCTTTTATATGGATGTAGATTAGATCTGGCTCGGTTTAGGGTTCAATGTACATATTACTGGCACAACCACATATTAGGTGGCCGATTAACGCCAAAACAATTTCATTTTTCAACAAACCTAAATCGCCTATTTCCCTTACTACAGACTTTAATTCACTGCAGGTCCTGTATAGTTCGACTATATAGGCTCGATGGGGGCGTGAACTGTACAATGTACCAGAATGTATTTCCTAGTTAAACAACCGACTTACTATTTTTGTGAGGGTTTTAAGAGTTATAATTAAACACGAAACCAGAGTTGAGGCTTGACCTGAGACACCCACGCTTGTTAGCTTTGAGCTTTTCTCTTATTCGATTGGGAGTTTATATATTGGTTATGGTCCCTTTGAGTTTCTCCTCCTAGTTATACATTATTTAATCAATTTAACAATATCCACTTAATCTTCTTTATATGGTTCGTGAAGGAACGAAAAAAAAGATAAGAAGAATTGAGGGATTCCTGACATTCACATGTCCATCCTTCCAAGTAACTCGTTAGTGAACCCTAAAGTAGATTTCAGGGTTTGTTGGGCCTTTCTAGTTAGAGTGTGAGTAATTATATTCATTATCACTACCGAAGAGTAATTGTTAAATAAAACAATATGTTGAAGGTATATTACTGGACAGGGCGTTGAGTAATGAAAAAAAATAAAATCTAAACCAAAGATACACAGGTGTACTGTGAAATGGAATGCACCATCTAACTCTTACTTCGCCCACAGAAATAAAAATGCACACCATCATTGTAAGACAATCAACACACACAACTATTAATAAAGGGAAAATAAACACCCCCTTTCAGGAATTCGCCCACTGAAAACGCTCACAGCAGAAGCAAGACGCACACAGGTCAGTGAAAAATGAGTTTAGCACGCCCAGAAATAAAGGTGTACCCACTGCAGAAGGGAATGCCCCCATTCCTACAAGAAACACCCATACCCCCAGAATAGTAACCACACACCCCACCAAATATATATATATATATATATATATATATATTTTCCTAACTGAGCCATATAAAATAGAAATGGAATAACCTTAAACTCCATACAAATTTACCCAGCCCTCAACTAAGTTGTTATAGAAACGAAGATCTTCTGAAATACCCTCATTTTTTTTTTCTTACAAAGTATGAAGGACAAGGAAACAACAGTTCACAAAAATACAACCACAATCGCAGTAGTAAATCACTATCCATTCTACTCTACTCAGTTCAGGAACATACCTTTGCCTTATTCGCTTGCCGCAACGATTCCTGTGCTCCTACCGCTCCTGCCCGTGCTTGCCGACCGCAAAGAACTCACCGGTACCTCCCAGCCAAATGCTAGGGGTACTCTTCTTCCCCCTCATCTCCCCAAGCCGCAAAGGGGCCACACAAAATCAGAGAGTAACTAGCTTCTCAGCTTGCCTCCAAGGCTGAGCTACCACTCCAGTCTGCTGAGAATCCACAACTCCTATAAGAAACCAGTCCAGTCTCTAGTCTGGCAACATAACAATACCAATCTCAACAAAAGTCCCTTTCTTTCCCCCTCTCCCTTTCTTTTATCCAATCTCAAACCCTAATTCTTCTTTTTCTTAGGTTTTTCCCCCTTTTCCCTTTTGATTTTCTTATTTTTCTTTTTAATTTATTTTGTTTATATTATTTTATTTTATTTGTCTTTTCAAAAACTCAAAGAGTATGTGCGCTCATTATTAATTTCATTTTATTTTCACATTATTAACTTTATTTGTTTACAATTTGTTTATAATATAAATATACATATATATATTTTCATTTTTCTATTTTATAAGCATGCATTCATCATTGTGGTTTATCATTATCCATCATTTAAATTTACCATTAATAGATATATATATATATAGGATAAAGAGAGATTAGGGTGATGGCAAACATGTAGGGGAAAAGTAAATGTATTACATAAAACGAATAAAGAGGAATTACGGGGAGGGATGGCGATTTAGTAATGTGAACTGCCCAAGTAAAAGGGAGATGGATACTGGAAGATCAAGGTGATGGAGGATAGTTTAAAAGTCGACATGGATAATGAGAGGATAAAGGTCTGAGTTTTATTTTATTTTATTTTATTTTGAATTTTCATTTGTTAAGGCCACACTAAATTTCCCCCCTTTCTTTTCTAGAAAAGTCTTAGGCTTAGGGTTTAGATTCTGAGCTAGGCGACGATTGGTTAATGGATTTGCTTACGGTTTTATTTAGGTGCTGAAGACTTAGGGCTAATTAGGCTGACTCCTTCAACCACATTATGGCAACGTGCCCTTCAGGTCGCACCACGTGCGCCAAGGGTGCCACTCGCCTCTTGAATTTCTTTTGGACGACGTGCCCTTCAGGATGCACCATGTGCTCCAAGGGTGCCACTCGCCAACTGAGTTTCTTTGTGCAACGTTCCCTTCAGGATGCACCACGTGCTCCAAGGGTGCCACTCGCCGACTGGACTGGTTGGTAGACCTCTATAACCCCTAGAGTAAACACTCTGCCAGGTGAACTCGTAGGAGACTAAGGGCTTTAAGGAATAAGGCCCCCTCCTTATTGCGCGCCCCTTAGAATCATCGTGAGCGACTGTCGCAGTCGGCCCTCACGACATCGTGGGTCCTCTCGAACTAGGTAATCATTAACATACAGTTCGAGCCACGGCGGGAGTGCTAGCAGGCGGTGGCAGGGCTGCTGTCCACCCCTCTCCCTCAAACTCTCTGCAATCGTGTGTGGCCCCTTTACTCCATATGTGAGTCAGGTCGGTAAGATATCGTCAGCCTGCATCACCAATAATCATTTCATAAATGTCAACATCAAATCATCAAATCAAATGAAACATCATAATAAACATATCAACCCAAAAGCACACTCCCTGATTCAGTCCGGAGTCCAAGGGGGTTCTACCGATGCCTCTGCATCCTCAAGGTCAAAAACCCTACACACTCAATAAAACTGAGTCAATAACACCCGTCTACATCAAATAGTAACACATCATGTCATCTGTCAATCACATCATAATCAAATATAAAAGGTCTAACATTAAAAATGGTCCAGATCACTTGCGAGCAAGTGTCCTCAAATAATAAGTGTTCTCATTGCGCCAGAGCGGGATGTCACAACATAATAATTAAAGAAAATGTAACATATGATATAAAAATGTCACATAAAAATTTAAATCATGTCATTAACCCATGAAATAAGTAAATCATTTTAAGAGAATAATTCATACAAATTAAAATATATCGTCATGTACCTAATCCAAGTCAACATATGTATAATCACCCTTATTATGTATCTTCTTATTCATCGAACTCAACATATGTATCATCATCCAGTTTAGAAATGATGTTGAACGGATTTACGATATCATCATCGCCATCAATGTCATTTTCGAGCATATTTTCATCTACATCATCATCAAGAACTGCATTTTCTCCTATGCCTGGATGAAGGTATTCTTCGTCTTCTTCATCTATCGACCCTGAATGATCTTCCGACTCTATCTGATCTGAAAAATCATCTTCTTTATCAATATCAACTTCTTCCTGTACATGTGTATACTTAATTGGCCTTCCTCTTGGATCATATCTAATAAAAAATGACCAACCCCTCTCACCTGGAACATTTTATTATAAGACCCATTGGAATTGGCTTGGAAAAACATAGTTATCATGTCCTCTTTCAAACACCGTTGTTTTAATCATCTGAAATCCGTTGGCATGTTGAATAACAGTTCTTTCCTCATCGCGTTCATGCATTTGTAACCTATACCATTTGACGTCAAGAAGAAATAATTTGAAGGAATTAAAGTCACACTCAAGTATATCATTCAAATGCCCATAATATCTATTTTCAGATTCTCGGGGATCTCTGTCACTCCTAGAGGAAACATTAGTGACCCGGAATACTGCAATTATCCCACTATCATAATTTTTCCTTGTTTCATCCAACTGTTTGATGCAAAAGTTACGACCATTGCACCACATAGGCTTGTGGTGTTTCAATTGCAACATGTCATATATGTAAAAGATGCATTTTCAATTAATAAATTATCATATTTATATAAATTTGAAAGTATCTAAAAAATACACTACACATGTACTCACATTAATATAATATAAAACAACTGAATAAAATGGGTGAATTTGCTTGCCTGTCCATCTTTCAAACCATATGATAAATCAATTTCCCTTTGCGTAACATTGACATCTATGTTATGACAAGCTTCTCTAACCAATTCACACAGTCATTTCCATGATAACCTACTTTTATGATGTTGTTTACATCTTTCAACACATACATTCATCCATTCAATATTGTTTGTAATGTATAAATGCAGTGCATCTCAATCTTGAGCAACTGAATCAAAAAATCATAATTCACCAATATTAAATATTAGTTATAACGTCCATGGTAAATATTAATAATTTATGAAATAACAAATATTAATATATTGATGAGTATGATCATATAAAAAAAATAAAATTTATATGTATTAATATAAATCTCCACAATTATTAATATATTACATCTCATTTTTTTCATTCTACCTGTTGGGATAAATATATACATTATTAAATCCCAATGTTAAATTGTCAACAAGGGAGTCATGGACTCAGAGGTGCAGGCACAGAAAAAGGAGGATAAGAGCATAGGCTAACCTAATCTAAAGACAACAAAACAATCTTCAAACTCACACTACAGGAAATTAACACTGAGGATTCATCACTGGGACGTAGGAATAAATTAGTGCTATAAAGGCTTAGATCAAAGTATTTCATGCACTCGGGGTGATGTTCATCTGATTAATCATGAGTAGCTTACTTAAGTTTTATTTCCTTCAATGATTATTTCCTATAGTGGATCCACACTTAAATGCAATAAAAGAAACAACCAAACAAAACTGAGTTCAAATGACATGAAATAAACTAACACTTTGGGAAGAATTCCAATGGGAAGGCCATATCTCACGATTTATACCTATAATATGTTCGTTGGCGATTGAATCTATGTGAAATTAAAGTGAAAGGAAATTAAAATCATCAATCTCCATCAATACCAAACTAGCTTAATCTAACAATCATCAAATGTACTCAATATTAAAATTCTAGTACTGAAATCAGAAACTAGTGCAAACTGGTACGCAGATCTAAAACAAGTCAACAATCCTTACTAAAAACTTATTCTCAAAATCAAAGCATTTTAATCCTTATTTTTTTGCCTTCAAAATCAACAAAAACATCAAACCATAAAACATAGAAATGACTCTTCTCATTTAAATCCCCTCAGTATTCAAGATCTTTAGAAAATAAATTGAATCACCCAAAAGACTCTTTCCATCACTCATCCATTTACAGTAAAATTCCACAAACTAAATTTCAAATATTGTTGGTTGTTGAATTGATGCTCAACAAAATATAATCACAACCTTCTTCTCAAAATCCTAATCGGTTCCAACTCAAGAATAATTTCATGTGTGTTAAGAATCAATTCTCTGTTTTATTAATTTGATTCACCTTGAAATCCTTAAACTAAAATCAGACATCACATTTGTTTTATTATTATGTCATGCAAGAAATAAAATCAATTTCCCACCACAAAATGCATCTATATCAGACTTGCCACACTAAGAAGAATCAAAGTCTGAGCTAACCAATAAATAAAATTAACATAAATCAATTAGCAAACTAAATAGAACATTAACCATCTACTAATCTATGAATCAATTAACAATGCAACAAAAATCTCTGACACAAAGATAAACTAACATATACCTAACAATGAATTAAACAAATCTAACAAACAATTATAATGAGTAGCACATTACCAATCTTGAGGGGTCCTTTCAAGATGACAATTGTTGCTAGAGATGCTTCATATGAAAACCCAACGATCCACCACAAATATGAATTCAATCGTCTTTCATCTATTGAAATTCAAGCTTAAATTACAACAATGGAATTATAACTCATTTCCTCTATTACATGAACCTCCATTACAAAAGAATTATCATAATGACAATTGGGACTGAATCTCAATGCTCAGATTTCAAATTTTACACTTTTAGGTAGAAACCCCAAAAATATGGTTTTTATTGTAATTTGGGCAGATTCGAGTTAGTGATCCATCCGTATATTCCAAACCAATTTGAATTTTGAAAAACTACCCACTTGTTGCTCAATTTTTCATTTTTTAGCCAAAACCCATATCTTAGAATTTCTAGATCTGATGCCATATGCATGAAAATCGAGGCGGAAGTTGGCAGTTTGAGATTTTTTCTATTTTTTGCAGAATCATTCCCCCTATTATGGAGTTCCAAACGTGTGAGACAAGTGAATTATATCTCACTTTTCTACATGTAGACGAAGTTATGGACAAAACCCATGTCCCCGATTTTCCTCCAGAAGCTTTCCAAAATTTCGAACTATATTTGGTACTGGACGATTGTTGATGTTGGTACCAGACAATCACAACATTGGTACCGGACGAGAGAATAATTTCTACTGGACGGGCTGAGTACTGTATGACATGGAGTGTGGGTACTGGATGACTGTGCATGTACTGTTTGACTGTAGAACCTTCTGGTACCAGATGACTTGGAGTATGAGTACCCGATGACCGTGCAGGTACCGGTCGACTGTGGAATATTCTGGTACCAGATGACTTGGAGTGTGAGTACGTAATGAAATCCAGTGCAGGTACTAGATGAATTTTAGTGCGGGAACATATTTTTTGGACACAGAAACATAGGATTAAACGATCATCAACAAAACTATTTTATAATCATCATTTTAATCACTAAAAATATGGACAATTATGTATTAACCACATACTATGAATAAAAAGAGACAATGGAGGTTTGTGGTGTAATTAGCAATATCTTATTGAATAAATTCGAGGAGAAGGTGTAATGATGAGTGTATTTGTATGGTAGAAAAGATGACAAAATTGGAGCCCAACTCACCCCCAAACACAAGGATTTGCATGTCCTCATGCAAACAAGGTGAAGAACATATGATATTATTCTTATAGATTTATGTGACATTGTTTCTTTTGTGTAGGTGTTAGTTCTTATGGAACGACACTTTGGAAACTATCACAGATTGAATTTCAAATAGAGAAAAAAAATAATCACAAAAATGGAGGAAAAACCATGGATGGGGTATTAGAGTGATGGTGAATGGTGTGCATGTAGAGAATGGTCTATAAAATTATGGTGGTTGTATGAACTTGGACTTCTTTATACTCTGTATCTTACATCAATTTTAAGACCTATATTTACTTTTTGGTGGTTTGTTTGGATAAGAAACAATGATTTCATCCTCTTTGAGATGACTTAAGAATTCTTTATGATGTACAAAGAGAAGACACTATAGATGTTGCTTTGTATTTGTATACCACATATTTTATTTTCATTACTTGGTATTATCATTAGACTATATTTTTCATTATGACAAGTGGAGTGAATATGGAGGGTTTATTGAGTAGTTGTGATAATGCATAATGGAGTGCGGAGTGGGTAATAGTGGTTATGCATCATGTTTTCCAAGTTCTTAATAAATTAAAAATATTTGTACCAGGTTTACCTCAAGTTACCCTTGCTTTGAATTCTAATGCATGTTGAAGTGGAAACTATGCAGAACAGGATGAAATGTCTATAGAATCATGATGTAGACTGCTAAAATTTGAAGATGAAGTGGAGAAAGGATGAGACCTGATGGATATCTAGGAGAGAGCTGATGAATGTTGATCTTATGATATTCCTTATGTCTCTCTCTCCCCCACACCTGCTGGTTTGCATGTCCTCATGCACACTCGTATTAGCACACATAATTGTTTCAATCTAAAAGAGGACTATGTGGATCCAGTGCATGTTGACTGAAGGATTAAAATGAAGTATTCCAAAGATGAGATATGATGAAAATATCCTGCACAAGGTACCCTCAAAAAATATTTAAATTTTTGTATTGTTGGTACAGGAACTTACTTGTTTCTACACCAACAGTACCAGAACAAAGAAATGTAAAAGAACTAAACCAACATTGTTATTATGAGAGAATAAATAAACATTGATGTTATGCCAAAGAAACAACCAAAACTTAAACTTTATCCATGCTTGTAAATTTGGAAATGAAATTAATTTTAAAACATTACAAGCATAAAGGAAATTCCTAAATTACTTATTACATGTGATTTCATCAATCATTAACAGTTGTATGCTCAAGAAACCATGTTAATTATGATGGGGGATTTTTCCTCTCATCCTTGAACATGAAAAAATGAGGATATAAGTGGTCATTAATAAATTAGAAACTAATAGGAAAACAATGATCCATGTTTAATTTCTGAGATTTTTTTTGTCATTCAAGTGATATTGATAAAGTTCGCATTTGAGTTTATTAGACTCCTACACTTATGGGTCCCACCTCTAGAAAAATGACATCTTGGGTATGAATGACAGGGTCCTAAGACAATCTTATAGACATTCTCAAATGACGATTTAGATGAGGTTCATTAGCCTTTTGTTCAACCATGCATGCTGCTTCTTAAGGATTTACACAAGTATAGTGTTCATAAGGACAAATATAGATTATCTATAATGAAAGACATCAAAATTAGAACCCATTTCCAACAACCCTATTTAGTACTACGATGGGGTAATTTTGACATCTAAGAAATATCCTTCCCAGGTAGAATGCCCCATTTCCCATGAGCATGTTCAATACCCTGATGGGTTTTCCTAGTTATACCACAGGCTGGTACCCACTTCCAATAGACCTGTTTAGTATCCCAATGGGTTAGCCTCTTCCACCCATTTTCCATCAAAGGATCTTGTCCCAAACTTTACCCTTAAAATAAAATTTATAGATTTATTTTGCATGGGTGAATGCGGAAGCATCTTTGAAAACCTTTTTATAGGATGGGATGGTATTGGGTTGGAAGATATTTTATAGATTGCCCATAAGAGATTGTTCGTATGAAAAATAGACTTATGTATTGAGGTTATTTGAAAGACATATCTTGGTCGAATTTACTTAATGTGTGGTGGATGAGGCCATGAGAGAATGACCTAAAGGTGACTCTAGTACCTAAGTTCATCTTCTCCATATAATATTGTAATCCCTCACAAGCAGAAGTTTCATTAACTCTCCTGCTACTATTTCATAAGAATTATTGAATAAAAATTTTTGATATGAAACTAGGATGTACAATTTACCTATGGGAATCATTATGCATACACTAAAGATTTGTAAATCCCCATAATATTTTAAAGATTAGGCTTATGAAAAATTGTTATTATTAATAATCATAAATCTGTATGTAATAATAAGAAGAAATATCTTAAGTTGTTTTGGTTTATTATGTTAGATCGCTAATATCATATTCATCTCATTTCATTTATTTGAAAAGAAACACGAAAAGATGTTGAATTTATTCAGAGCTAGGTTAACTAACATGCACCTTTTACTCTATCCTATCTAAGAACAAGAAATTATATTTCACGTGTAAGAATATTTCCAATGTAACCATGTGCGTAATAGGTGTAGAAATACATTCATACTCGGGTTTGAAAGATAATATTTAATGTATACCAGAGTACGAATAACCAAATTCTTTGATGATTATGTGAGGAGTTGTTGAAGAAGAGAGTGGTGGTTCAATTTGGTTGTCGTCTCGAACCAATGTTCTATATAGTCATGATGTTCTTGGTTCACTTGTTTATTTAGACCACTCTGCATGTCTCCCTCTATCACTCTTTGCAAATCATCTTCTTTTAAATGACTAGTCTCATTAGTGCATAGAGGTTCTTCACAGAGGCATATTAGGAATTCATCAATCTTAGGTTCTAGTGGTTGTTCTCCATTAAATGTGGTCCATGATTTTTCAGTCTCCTCAATATATTGGCAAAGGGAATAAAAGGAGATTTCTAGATCTTCTTGTGGATGCAGAGCGACATTTAAGTTCTTGACTGTTGTCAATATTTGTTCTTCCTGAGAGGCTGAGATTGAGATAACAACTGCTTCTAGGATTTGAGAGAGTTCTCTTAAACTCTTGATCATCTTTGAATTATTGTTGCTAGTTGATGGGTCCTGTCTCACAGATGGATTAGTTTAGAGGGGGTGTTCTTACAGTTCCCAAAAAATTTTAAAAATCCTAAAGAAACAAAAATAAGAAAACTAAAAGAAAATGTAACAAAACCAATTATATACTCGAACCGCCACCATGCTACTAGGACCCTACTGCCACCAAGTTATTTGTTCACACAATTTAACTTCTCTTCTCATTCATATAAAAAAATGGATAATGCTAATAAAACATGAATTCTAAGGAAGAGGACAACCTAACTTTGGAGCAACACCACTAAAGTGGATGCATGGTATCTTCCCTCACGTCCTACTGTCTTCTCTCCTCCATTAGGTCGTCCTTAAAATCACACCACACTTGCATGAAAACAAACACACTTGCATGAAAAGAAACACATTTGCATGGAAGGAACAATCAAGGATATGGAGAAATAAAATAAACCTACCTATACTCTAATCCCTTTAGCACCTCACCGACAACGAAGACATAATGTTGGGATAAATATATACACTATTAATTCCCAACATTAAAATGTCAACGAGGGATTCATAGACTTAGAGGTGGAGGCATTGGAAACACAGGATCATAGCATATGTTAAACTAATCTAAAGCCAACAAAACAATCTTCAAACCCACACTACAGGAAATTAACACTAAGGATTCATCATTGGGATGTAGGAATAACTTAGTGTGCTATAGGAAAACTTAGATCATGTGTAGTCTTTCATGTATTTGGGGTGAGAGTGTTTGTGTGATTAATCAGTAGCCTACTTAATGTTTTTCCTTCAATGATTATTTCATATAGTGGATCCACACTAAAATGCAATAAAAGAAACAAAGAAAATGGAAATGAGTTCATATGACCAAAAATAAAATAACACCTTGGGAAGAATTCCAACACATGAAGGCCATATCTCACGAGTTAGACCCTCTATTGGTGGATGTATATATGTGAACTTAAAGCTCTAATCTATCTATTGGTGGATGTATATATGTGAACTTAAAGTGAAAGGAAATCAAAATCATCAATCTCATTCAATACAAAACTATCCTAATATAACAATCATGAAATGTACTCAATATTAAAATTCTAGTACTGAAATAAGAAACTAGTGCAAATTGGTACCAAGAACTAAAACAAGTCAACAATCCTTACTAAAATATTTTTCTCAAAAGCCAAGCATTTTAATCCAGATCGTGTTGTCTTCAAAATAAACCAAAACATCAAACCATAAAACATAAAAATGACTCTTCTCATTTAAATCCACTCAATACTCAAGTGATGCGGGAGCATTGCTCCACCTCAACACACGCCAATTAAATTTCACGCATGATGTGCATTCAAGGGAGGAGAGGCACCACCCTCTCTTTTTTCCTCAAGAATATAAGGAGAGATACAAGAATTTAATAAAGACAATCTCGAAGGAGAAAGATAGGCCTTCGCACAAGCTAGAGATAAGGTCGCCATTAATAGGCGGATCACAGAATGGATCTATAGCCGATATGGAGTAGATTTCCATCATTGTAATTTGGCCTTTCCATAGGAATTAAGGATGGTGATTCGAAACCACTAGTTTATCTTGTGAGGGAAGCTCATTGAGCCCCTCTTGTAGAAATTGATGTATTGTTGCTAAGTAGAGATTTAGAGAGAATAGACGAGTCAGGGAGAGAGATACAGAGAGCCGACACTTAGTTGCAGCTCAAACTCCACCATTCTAATTTGGTATTCCACCATTAAGAGAAAATGACATTTTTTCCTGTTTTACATTTATGTCTAATGGATTTCGTGTTGTGAATGTCTTTTACATGCATTTGAATTGTAGATGAATGTTAGAAATCGTCTTCAGAGATAGAGATACAGTTTTCTATCCGAGAGTTTGTTGAGTTACATCTGGTTCTCTAAGCTAAGTGAAAGGAGTGTGTGACAGAGAGAGGAATCTTTTTGAGCCGATGCAAGGAGTGCATGTCTGAACTTAGTGCAGTCAAAAGAGAAACTCCCAGGAGGGAATACCATATTAATTAACAGACTCAGGGAGAAAGTTTAAGGTGGTTAGGTACCTTGGAAATAAATACTGTGTGAGAGAAAACAAAACTCAGAGTTACTGAACACTCTGAAACAATATTCCAAGAGGGCATTGAGTTAGTGTGAGTGTGCACATAAACAACATTCTTGGAGGTGTTGGAGAGCCCCAGAATTGTTGAATATTCTGGTAAAGGAAAGGCTTTGCAATAAGTGCATCGACAAAGGAAAGGAGATTCTTTAAATCTTTCCATAAGTCTAAGGGAGAGGTCGTTGAAGAACTGATCCAAGTGCAAGGAGTGTGCCTAAGGTGTTGTAAGTTATCCTTACAAGTTCAAGAAGTAGAGCGAGAGCCTTCCAGGAGAGAAAGAAGAAGTCAATTGAAGGATGCAAGTAATTGGGAAAATTGGATATTTTCAAGCCGATTAAAGTCACAGAAGGAAGTCTATGTAGAACTCTACAAGGAGTGCAAAAGGAGTTTCTAGAACATTCTAGGTCTCGGAAGGGGAATTTTCACTAAGTGTGCAAAGGAATTGAGGACATACCAAATCCCCGAAGAAGAAAAACTCATCCACTATCGAGGAGAAGACAGGTCGCAAAATATTGAGAGGTTTAGGAAAAGGAACTTCGTAAGGTTTTTCGGAAGCAAACAAAGGTCTTCGCGAAGTTGTGAAGAGATATTTCATTATGGATTGTTCGATCAAGAGGACACATGGAATAGATACACATAGTTCAGGAAAATCCACGAGGTAACACCTGAGACAGGAACTCATGAATTCTGAGTTGACGTAAGTGATCACAACCATTGATCACGAGGGGAACATGGACCGTAGATTGGTCCCTAAGCATTCATTGATTCAGAAATCAGGAAGGAGGAGCAAACCACTCACAAAAGTCCCGAAGTGCAGGGTCGCAAAGGAAGCTGGCCCATGGTCATAGTCTGTCGTCACATCAAGGAGGGAGCCTAGCATAGAGAGCTAGTGCTATCAACATTGAACTTTGAAAGCACTGAGGAGAGGGTTTGCGGCTGTCACATAACCCGTGGTAGGAAAAAGAAGGACCTGTGATAGAAGATTCAGGTTCGAGTGAGAAATATAAGGAGTTGCTTCGACACAACACATCGAACGATCCCAGACCGAGTGGTCGATTTAGCTCTTTGGAGAGGGGGAGGTTGACGTCAAAGTGGTATCATAGCTTGATTTCACCCATAGAAAATAGGTGAAGGAGGAGACAGAGAGAGCTAATACAAAATCAATTTTTGTAAGCAAGAGGGATAGAGTGTGATGCTATGTTGATGTTTTTGCAGAGGTTGCAACAAATGCTAAACAACCAAGTGGGCTACAGGTGAGACAATATGGACATTGGAAACTATGGGTATGGTCAGGGGGGATTTTTCCCGCAGAAAATCAAGGCAGAGATAGACAAGGAACTTCGAGAAATCCAAGTCTAGATGTAGACAATGGAATTTAAGATGAAATAGGAGGTAAAGGTGCATTGGAGGTATGGATGGCCTTTGAAGAGAACAACAAAGTGTCCTATTCAGAAGTTGTTGACCTAAGAGGAGAAATGAAGGTTAAAATGGTGGTTGAGGCATGCTGAAGCCCTCATTCATAAGGTAAAAATATCTAGCAAGGGTCTTATATATTTCCAGGTGGGAAATGAGGCGAGATCAATGGATCTCATAAACTTCCAGGTGGGCAAGGGAAGAGAGATGAGCTCAGCTGAGATTTCACTGGTAGATGAGGAGGATGCAAGAGAGAAACCTCACTTGTTTGGATATCCATGTAGAAATGTGAGCCACGTGAATTAAGACGATGAGAAGTTAAATATTTCCATCACAAAGAAGGAGGATCAGAGGATTATTCTGATCATTGGAGGAGTTGAGATATTCCTACCAAGCGACCAAGGGGAAACTAGCATAGAATTTGCAGAGGCAACGGGAGGACAACAAGATGATACTATCGTGAAGGAGGAGGAACATATACTGATATCTTCCCCAACAGGAGAACGCCCAATTGTGTTTCTCACTCACTGGGAATTGGAGTTCAAGGCACTAGAGGATTGGTTGGGAAATCCATAACCAAAAGTTGGCTTCCAGAATATAGCCATGCCAGAAGAAATGCATCAGCATGAGGGATCGCTAATGGAATATGGAAGGGAGCCATCCAAAGAACTTCCTGGATTCAATCTGTCAGGAGAGGAAGCTGAGCAACAATTCAATGGTGAGAATACTACAGCAGTGGAAGTTGTAGCGGAGTGGCAAGCTAAGACCATGAAAGATGGGAAGGATAACTTGGGGAGTTAATACAATTCACCCAAAGGCGAGGGAGAAATGCAGCGAACTAGTCTATAGTAGAAGAGCCATCCAATGGAGCAGCTCAATGAGGTGGTTGAAGAGATCAGGGAGCTTATGTCGAGGTGAACAGTAGGAGCGGTCAGCATGAGGAAGCTGGACAGAAAGGAGCATGCACGAGAAGAATGGATGATGCAGCAGAAGCAGTGAAGTAGAGGAGTCGAGAGACAACTCCAAGAGAAAGTTTGGGATCCAGGTGGATTTCAACAACACTGGAAATATCATGAGTAGGAGTTCATGATTTTCAAATATGTGGAGTATGATGCAAGAGAATCACTCCACCTCATCACGCATCGGTCAAATTTCACACGTGATGTGCATTCAAGGGAGGAGAGGCGTCACTCTCTCTTTTTTCCTCGAGAATCTAAGGTGATATCCAACCATTTAATAAAGACAATATGGAAGGAGAAATATAGTAATTCACACAAGTTGGAGATAAGGTCACCATTAATAGGATGGTGACATAATGGTTCTGCATCCGATATCAAGCAGATTTCCATCATTGTAATTTTTCCTTTCGATAGGCATTAGGGATGGTGTTTTCACACCACTAGTTTAGCTTGTGAGGGAAGCTCATTGAGTCCCTCTTGTACAAATTGATGTATTGTTTCTAAGTAGAGATTCAGAGAGAATAAACGAGTCAGGGAGAGAGATACAGAAAGCCAAGACTCAGTTGTAGCTCGGACTCCACCATTGTAATTTGGTATTCCACCATTAATAGAAAATGACGGTTTTTCTTGTTTTACATTTCTGTGTAATAGATTCTATGTTGTGAATGTCTTTTACATGCATTTTAATTGTAGATGAATGTTAGAAATTATCTATAGTGATAGAGATATAGTTTTCTATCCGAGAGTATGTTGAGTTACGTATGGTTCTCTAGGCTAAGTTGAAGGAGTGCAGGACAAAGAGTGGAAGCTCTGTGAGCTGATGCAAGGAGTCCATGTCTAAAATAGGTGGAGTCAGAAGAGAAATGTCCAGGAGGTCATACCATATTAACTCACAAACTCAGGGAGAAATTTCAAGGTGGTTAGGTACCTTGGAAAGAAAGACTGTGTGAGAGAAAACACAGCTTAGAGTTACTGAACACTCTAAAACACTCTACCAGGAGGGCATCGAGTTAGTGCTAGTGTGCATAGAAACAACACACTTGCAGGTGTTGGAGAACCCAAAAATTGTTGAACATTATGGTGAAGGAAGGCTTTGTAGTAAGTGCATAGACAAAGGAAAGGACATTCCTTAAAACTTTCCATAAGGCTAAGGGAGAAGCCTTAAAATAACTGAGCCAAGCACAAGGATTGCACCTAAGGTGTTGTAAATTCACCTTACAAGCTCAGGAGGGAGAGTGAGAGACTTCTAGGAGGGTAAGAAGAAGTCCACTAAAGGACACACGAAACTGGGAACCTTGGAAGTTTTCAAGCTGAGTAATGTCACAGAAGGAAGCCTGTGCAGAACTCTGCAAGGAGTGCAGAAGGATTTTCGAGAATAGTCTAAGTGTCGAAAGGTGAATTTGTGCTAAGTGTGCAAAGGAGTCGAGGAAATCCAAAAGACCCAAAGACAGAAAAATCATCCACCGTCGAGGAGAATATAGGTGGCAGAAGATCGAGAGGTTTGGGAAAAGGAACTTAGTAAGGTTTGCCGGAAGGAAACAAAGGTCTTCACAAAGTCTCAAAGAGTGATTTGATTATGGACCGTTGGATGTAGAGGACACATGGTAGAGATCCACATAGTTCAGGAAAATTGAGGAGGAAACACCCGAGACAAGAACTCATGAAGTCCGAGTTCGTGTAAGTGATCACTGTCATTGATCATGAGGGGAACGTGGACCGTATATTGGTCCCTAAGCATTCATCAATTCAGAAATAGGGAAGGAGGAGAAAACCACTAGTGAAAGTCTCGAAGTGCAGGGTCGCGAAGGGAGCTGGCCCACGGTCATAGTCCATGGTCACATCAAGGAGGGATCCTAGCATAGAGAGCTAGCGTTATCGGATATTAACTTTGAAAGCATTGAGAAGAGGGTTTGTGAGTGCCACATAACCTACGCCAGGAAAAATAATGACCTGTGATAGAATATTCAGGTTCTAGGTAGGAATCTAAGGAGTTGCTTCAACTCAGTAGATCGAACAATCCTCGACTAGGAGGTCGATTCATCCCTTTGGAGAGGGGGAGGTTGACATCATTAGGCTCTTCAAAAAACAAATGGAATCACCCAAAAGACTCTTTCCATCACTCATCCATTTACATTAAAATTCCACAAACTCAATTTAAAATATTGTTGGTTATTGAATTGATCCTCAACAAAATATAATCACAACCTTCTTCTCAAACTCCTAACCGGTTCAAGCTCAAGAATAATTTCATGTTTGTTAAGAGTCAATGCTTTTTTTTATTAATTCGATTCACCTTGAAATACTTAAACTGAAATCAAAGATCACGTGTTTTTTATGATTATGTCATGCAACAAATAAAATCAATTTCCCACCACACAATGCATCTATAGAAGATATGGCACACTCAGAAGAATCCAATTATGAGCTAACCAATAAATAAAATTAACATAAATCAATTAGCAAACTGAATAGAACATTAACCATCAACTAATCTATGAATCGATTAAGAATGTAACAAAAATATCTCACACAGAGAGAAACTAACATATACATAATAATGAATTAAACAAATCTAACAAACAAATATAGATGAGAAACACATTGCCAATCTTAAGGGGCACTCCCAAGATGGAAATTTCTACTAGAGATACTTCAAATGAAAACCCAATGATCTACCACAAATATGAAATCAATCATCTTTCATCTATTGAAATTCAAGCTCAAATTACAACAATGACATCATAACTCTTTTCCTCTATTAAATGAACCCCCATTACAAAAGAATGATCATAATGAAAATTGTCCTTTTTCATATCCCTATGAGGCTTATTTATACATGAAAAATCATTGAGGAGTGGATGGGACCGAATCCCAATGCTCAGATTTCAAATTTTACATTTTTAGGCAAAAATCCCAAAAATTTGGGTTTTATTGTAATTTGGCAGATTCGAGTTAGGGATCCACCCATATCTTCCAAACCAATTCTAATTTTGAAAACCTTACCACAAATTACTCAATTTTCCATATTTTAGACAAAATCCATATCTTATAATTTCTAGATCTTATGCCATATGCACGAAACTCGAGGCACAAGTTGGAAGTTTGGGATTTTTGCTAATTTTTGCATAATCATTCCCCTTGAGATGGAGGTCCACACATGTGATATGGGTGAATTATGCCTCTCACTTCTGCATGTAGAAGTCTCTTTGGACAAAACCAAGTCCCTAATTTTCCTCTAGAAGCTCTCCAAAAATTTGAGCTATATCTGGTACCAAACGGTTGTTGATGTTGGTATCGGACGAGCACAACATTGGTACCAAACAAGCATAGAATTGGTACTGGATGAGCTGAGTATCAGATGGAATGGAGTGTCAATACCAAATGACAGTGCAAGTATTAGTTGACTATAGAACCTTCTGGTACCATATGACTTGGAGTGTGAGTATCAAATGACTATGTAGGTATCGGTTGACTGTAGAATCTTCTGGAATGATATCACTTGGAGTGTGAGTACCAAATGACCACTAGTGTGGGTACCGGATGAATTTCAGTGCAATAACATATTGTTTGGACATATAAACATATTATTAAACCATCATCATCAAAACTATTGTATAACCATCATTTTAATCATTAAAATTATGAAAAATTATGTATTAACAACATAGGATGAATAACAAGAGATAATGGATATTTATGGTGTAATTAGTGATATATTATTGAATAAATGTGGTGATAAGATGTAATGATGAGTGTATTTTTATGGCGGAAAAATTCAAGCCCAGCACTATCTTTCCCCAAAATTTTCTCTTGATATTCAAAATTTTTGATGGAGTTCACATCCCAAATGTTATCCACCACATGCATATTTGGGACTTCTAATTTAGGAATATACTAACTAATATACACCATGGATTGATATACCATATATCCCTCCACCACATAACCCTCAGGATGTGCTCTTTGTCTAACCAAATCCTTCAATAATTTCAAGTGTCGCTCCACCGTCCACATTGATCTTGTGTGTATAGGTCCACAAATTTAAATATCCTCAACTTGGTGTATGTGTTGACTAAGGTTGGTTGTCATTGATGTCAACCCTTGAATAAAGTCCGGTAGTGAATTCTAGTAGAAAAAAGGTTTGGGTAATGGACCCAAGCATGTTTCATGTATAATGGTATGAGTTTTAATATATTTGAAGGTAATACTATTCTATATGGATATTACATGTCATTCCATTTCTGGTGGTATGTGGAACGTCACATAACTCCTCATGGTTAGAGAGTTATGGCCATGAGAAGTTGGAGTACCCAGCTTTGGGTAATGGAACCAAGTTTTTTTTTATGGATAATGGTATGAGTTTTGATATGTTTTTGGGTAATATTGTTATATATGGCTAGTACATGTCATTCTATTTCTGATGGTATGTGGAATGTCACATAACTCATGGTTTGAGAGTTATGGCCTTACGAAGTTGGAGGACCCTCATATGTCATCTAAAAGCCCCAAAAGGTCAAAGTAGTCAAAGTGGTTTAAGAGATTTTAGAAGGTAAATAATAAAGTGAAGTGACGAGTGTACTATAATTCAAAGTGAATACAAAATAAATTATTTAAATAATAAATTTAATGGAGAAATTAGAAGTNAAGTAGTCAAAGTGGTTTAAGAGATTTTAGAAGGTAAATAATAAAGTGAAGTGACGAGTGTACTATAATTCAAAGTGAATACAAAATAAATTATTTAAATAATAAATTTAATGGAGAAATTAGAAGTGGGTTAACCCTAAAATCAGGAAAGTGGGAAAAGTGACCTAGAAGATGCTTCTAAGGAAGCTACTTGGAGAGTATAAATAAGAGGAAAGGATATCTCATTTTATATTACACTTGAGAATACTTAATATCCATAGGTGATTGAGGTAACCAAGTAATATCTAGGTTGAATTTCAAAGGGAAGGTGAAATAAAGAAGGCCGAAATTCAAGGGAGGATAAATTATTTTGATGATGCCTTCTAAGGTATGTTATTTACAGGTCATCTCTCCATTTTATCCATAATGTATTTTTTAGAATGATTCAGATCATGAAATTGATAGGTCATTGAGGAAACATATCCAAGTATCTCTGGTAAAAACTTCATCTCATGATTCGTTGTATTTTTGGAGTTACACGCCATGGAAAATAGGGTTTGTGGCTAGTCCTAAAACTAGTCTAAAACATGTGTTTCAGGTAAAAATGTCATAAATTATTCGTAATAGATCCAAATTCAGTAAGACAAAATGTGTCGGTTATAGTATAGTCTATAGTATGTCATGTAAAATGTTCATATCCATACAACAAATATTTCGTGCAGGGAACGCTCTACAAGTTCGCTCTCTAGAATAAGCCATAATTCAACAAGGTATGCCATTTTTTCTATAACTCCATTTCTAAGAGGTTCCAAATAGTGAAATCTGGAGGAATTGCATAAAACACACTGACCAATACTGTGTACTATTTTAATATCTTTATTCATTACAAGTACATAGTTATGATTATTTCAAGTTAGGGTTGTTGACTAATCCAAAACTAGTGATGTGAGAAAATGCTAGTATATTGTTGTTAAAGTTAAGGAAGGTTTGCAGGTTGAGGTATAGGTTGGTGCATGGTTTATGCACTTTTTTATGGTACAGGTTGATTGTAGGTTGAGGTACAGGTTGGTACATGGTTTATTCACTTACTTATGGTATAGGTTGATTACAGGTTGTTTGGTATAGGTTGGTGCATGGTTGATGCACTTGTTTATGGTACAAGTTGATTATAGGTTGAGGTACAGGTAGATGCATAGTTGATGCATGGTTCAGGTTATTGGTACAAGTTGGTTACAGGTCAGTGGTACAGGTTGGTACAATTGTATAGTGTTATATCTTACAATGATAGTTTGATAGTGGTTCCATCATTCTACTTATACGTCAGGGTAGTTGGATGGGGAAAGGGTAGGTGGTTGTATCCACCTTCCAGTTGTATCTGAAGAACTTGGGGGGTTTCAACATCCTTCTGGTTGTAGCCAGAGAATTGGGGATTTGGAGCTTCCCTCAAGTTGTAGCCTAAGAAACTAGGGGGTTGGAGCCTCCTTCCAGTTGCAACTGGAAGACAAAGGAATTTGGTGCTTCCAGTGAATGTAATTCTTCAAGACATATAAGAAAAGGAATTCAGTTCTTTTCTCCCGCTTTGGGTTTCCACGTAAAACAATGGTGGACTGTGTATGTGTATGATTGTTCATTTTTTCATTGCTTATTTACTCTGGAGTTATTGGATGATAATGCTACATTGATATTTCAGTTGGATTATATGGTTAAAAAGGATTATATTTCTCTACTATTGATTCACCCCCTCCTCATTATTCCAACAATTGGTATCAGAGCGAGTTCCTTCAGAAATCAGTTTAACCACTAAAAGGTAGATCATGGAGAGAAATAACTTGTATAAAAATGAAATACCACCGTTTGATGGACATAAGTATGTTTTCTGGAGCATAAGGATGAAGACATACTTGTATAAAAATGAAATACCACCGTTTGATGGACATAAGTATGTTTTTTGGGACATAAGTATGTTTTTTGGAGCATAAGGATGAAGACATATATACAGGCACATGGATTTGAAATTTGGAAATCAATTATAGATGGATACACATTACCAACAGTTCCACCAACAAATGAAAAAGTAGAGAAAATCGGTCAGAATAATTCCAAAGCCACAAATGCAATTCTGAATAGTCTTGGTGGAACAATATTCACCAAAGTTTCACATTGTAAATCCTTTAAAGAGATTTGGGACAAACTTCCAAATATTTATGAAGGAGATTCAAAAGTCAAAGAAGCAAAGCTTCAAACTTACAGAGGTTAGTTTGAACAACTAAAGATCAAGGAAGATGCGAATATTGCAACTTACTTCTTACGAGTCGATGAAACAGTAAATGCAATCACAGGATTGGGAGAAGAAATCAAAGAATTGGTAATTGTTCAAAAGGTACTAATATATTTTACTATGAGATTCGACCATAAGATATCAACACTAGAATAAATATCAGATCTAAATTCAATAAGCATGGACGAACTACATGGAATCTTCAGATCATATGAAATGAGAACTAAACAGGAAAATCCAGATGTAAATGAAGCAGCCTTCAAAGCATCCAAAAGATCAATGAAAAAGGGAAAGAAATAAGAAAATGAGCATAACAACAATAATGACATCTCAGAAGATGATGAAGAAGTGGCCAACTTTTTCAGAAGATAGAACAAGAGAGACGACGGTAGGTATAGAGGTAAGATTCCTTTAATTTGTTTTAATTGTGATTGTTGAGTCTCAGTTTTGACACTTCTAATTCCCTATATTACCCTCTATCTGATCTTATTTTACCTATGTTATGAGTATATACCCAATTGTTTCTTCCATAAATACACTTGATTACCTTGTTCATGTGCATAAGGGGTAAATTATGATTAAGGCATGATTTGTTTAGTTTTCTTGAGTTAATTCGATTAAATGCTTGATTATGTATGATCCTACTTTGAATCTTAAGAAGATTCATCCGGTACTAAACCCTTTCCTATAGGATTCCAGTACAAGTTGTTCTAATCCGGTACCAACTATGTTAATCGAGTACCAACTGTGCTAATCCGGTACTAGACATAATTTAGAATTTTTGAATGTTTCTAGAAGAAATTTGGGCACATGGGTTATGTCCAGAACGATGTTTTGATGAGGAAACATGGGTCATAATTCAACCATATTGTACGTGCGGAAGCTCAGCTCAGGGGGAATGATTCTGCCAAAATTAGAAAAAAAACTCAAACAACCAACTTGCACCTCGATTTTTGTGCATATGGTATCAGATCTAGAAATTCTAATACATAGTTTTTGTCCATAATATGATAGATTGAGTATAATTCGGGCCGTTTTTCAAAATTAGAATTGGTTTGGGATATATGGGTGGGGGACTAACTCGAATCTGCCCAAATTGTTAAAAAAAAACAGATTTTTGGGATTTATCCTAAAATTGTAGAAATTGTTTTCTTAGATTGGGGATTCGGTTTCATCCATTCCTCCATGGATTTTATGTATAAAAAAGACTTCATAGGTCTGAGTAGAGAGGAATTATTATTCTATAAGATTGGTTCTTGAAGAAACAAGAATTGTTATGTTGTAGGGTTGATTCTTGAAGACTGTGGATTGTACCTCTGTTTTCTGAAGCAGTGATATAATTACAGTTCATGGATTCTATGTCTGTATTCAAACCCTCTCTTCTATAAGTTCTTATTAAGGGCTTCCTTATTGGTATAGAAAGGGCCCACCGACCCAATCAAGGTAAACCTCTTTGTATCTAGTTGTAAATATAATTCTGGTTTTTGGTGTGTGTGAATAGAGTAATTGTATGTTTAATTACAACATTTAATTCCATCCATGTCATGTTTTAGTGATACCTTGAATAGCAGGTCACATGGATGTGTGGTAATTTTGAGTAAGTGAGAGTTGTGTGTGTAATGTGAGATCTATGAGTGTAATGATTTATGAGTAATGTTTTGACATCTTTGTGTGAGTATGTGAGAACAATCATTCGATTTTAGTGCATTCATTTGTTATATTAAATGCTTTAGTGTTTGTTTTTATTTTGGAAACCTAGGGACGAGTTGGATCTCCATATTCACCCTACATGAATCGATAATGAAGTATCTCAATATACCTAGAATTTCTTCCAGGATTGATTGATGTTTTCCTTTGATCATATGCAGAGTGTTGGTTGTTTTAGTTGCTACAGGGAACAAGATTTGAGTTCATCTCTTAATTTCACGAGTCTCTAATGAATAGACTTGTTATCTAAGCAAGAGCCTTTTCAATTGATTGTTTTCTTGAGAGTTTTACTATGAGATTTATCTTTTGTTATCGTTGAAGTGTGCCTAGATTTGCTTGCTAGTTGTTGTTAAGAGTAATAACTACAGATAACTAAGTCAAAGTTCATGTTTCCATTTCATGAGCTTGTAAATGGACAAGTCATTATCTGAGTAAGATCTTTTGGATGCATGACTATTAAGATTTTGTTTGCAAGTTTTGCTTTCTGAATTTTGAAATGAGTGGAGAATGTTATTTGAAAAGTGTGAAAAAGAGTGTTATGTCATTAATTGTTTCTTGATTGAGCGATACTCATCAGACATAGGAACTTATCTGTTATCGGCACATATAGTGCATCAAATCTATTGATTACGAATCCCGGTTGATAATTTATGTTTGGTAATATATTATGCAAATAATTGCACCAACATTTTGGCGCCGTCGTCGGGGAGTTGTAAATGGTAATAGGTAGTATTTGAATTATATTTCTCTAATGGTTTTCGATTAGTTTTTTGGATGACCTAAGGGCAGAGAGAAGACAATAAGACATGAGGGAAGAGCCCATGCATCCACTTTGGTGGGGTTTCTCAGAAGTTAGGTTGTCCTCTCTTATTTTGATGCAAGTGTGTTTTTATTTATGGAAATTTAGTTTTGTTTATGATGAGCTAACTTGTGTGAACTGATAACCTAGTGACAAAAGGGTCCCACTAACGCAAGGAGTTCAAGTTTGGTGTGTTTTGTTTTTGCAAATAGTTTTAAAATTCATATCTTTGATGATAAATCATGTTTGGGGTGTTGTAAGAACCCCTGAGTACTAATTTGTGTTGCGATACAGGGATCAACAACCAGCTAGAGTAATTCAAGGATAATCAAGAGCTTTAAGAATGTTCCTCCAAGAAATTTCTCTCATTCTAGCAGTAGTTGGGATATCCACCTCTCAAGAAGAGAATATCTTGATAGCAATCAAGAATCTAGTTGTCTTTCCACAGGAAGATTTAGAAGTCTCATCGGATTCCTCTTGTGAATTTGTTGAGGAGAATAACGAATCATGGATAGAAGTCAATGGAGAGAAACCAGTGGAACCTGAGATTAGGAGTCTTTAGCATGCCTCTCTGCAGATCCTATATGTACTCCAAAGACCAATCATCTTGAAGAGGATAATTTGAAGAGCATGGTAGAGGAAGACATTCAGTGTGACCTAAACAAAGAAGAGAAACAAGAATATAGCGATCCTATTGAAATATGGTTTCAATTAGTTATTAGGTCACACCACTCTTTTATTTTTCATTATTGCTTGATCTCATCATCAAAGCAGTTGGCCCTTCATACTCCGGTATGCATTAAAATTTATCTTTTAAACCCGAGTATGTATATATTTCTAACCATATTACGCACATGGCTTCACTGGAAGTATTCCTATACTTGAAGAACATTTTCTTTTGTTCAATTAGAGTAGGATAGTAAATAAACAAATAAATGTTGCAATACAACCTATCTTTCATACTTTTCATAAATGGGAATGTCAAAAGCTAATAAAGAAATCAGTGTAAGATCTTTTGTTCCTATAGTAGATTTCTTTTTAAAAGTTATGATGATTTTGTTTGGAATCTTACGAGAAAGGAATATCTTCATCCTCTGAATGCACACATAATACTGGAAGGGTTTCAAAAGTGGAGAAGACATCCTTGTGAAAAAAAGATAACACTTAAGGGAGTGCTTCATGACCTATTTCTTCAAATTTCTTCTTTTTCTTTTTGTTAAAAATGATGCATTTGTGCTTCATCATTACCTATCTATTTTAAGACCGCTATTTCATAAGGATGATTAATTAAGTGACATTTTTAATAGCATTTGAAATTGAATGTTAATTCCAAACTATTTTATTCATAGCTAATAATTCAACTTTTGACATTTTCCCTAAATTTTCTGTTTTTAAGCATGGCTAAAAATCTAGTTTTAATTAGTTCTATTGGTTTGTTTTTAGCAGGTGTTCACAAATCTATGAGCATCCTTTTTTAGCATCTCACATTGTTTGCATGAGGCCATGCAAAACCGTAGGCATGGGGGAGTCATTGCTGAAACCTTCATATTCTTTTGCAACTTCCATCGGCAAGGCCAAATCAACATGTTCAGTGCTAGGATTTGATGGTCATTTCCAGAATTCTGGTACCATTCTATTCCAGTACTGCAGAATTTCATTCAACTGGTACTGCAAATAATGTTTTCCTCTGCGTTCATCTGGTACCAAAGGAGAAAGTATGCGTTCATCCGATACTGAACAACATTCATGTGCTCATCTGGTATTGTGCTGATCTGGTATTGATGGTCACCTGTGTGCTCATCCAGTATCAAAGGAGGAGGTCTGTGCTATTCTGGTATTGAACCAAAACTCTGCGTTATTCTGGTATTGAACCAAAACTCTGCGCTATTCTGGTACTGAAGCACAACCCTGCGTCCATCCGGTACTTAGGTGATCCGGTACTGGTAATAAGGTGTTGGTAGCTCTAATCATATATTCAAGTTTTGTTGCTCGATTTAGGTACTAGGACATATAGATTCAACATTTTTCATTTACTAAAGGAATTAGACTAATTATGCAGTAAACATATGGTTACTCTCAATTATTGCATGCTCCCTACCATGAACTTTTGCAAGACCTCGTATACATCTCCTCGTATAGAAATCATTCATATTGTCACTATGTTTCTGCCCCCTTCTTTATTCTGATACCGTCCTATTCTGGTACTATCTATTATGGTACTGCAAAAACATTTTCTGATACCAATTACTTATCTAGTATTGATGCCAAAGTGATATGATCTTTTTCATGTGCTTAACATTGTTTTCACTTTAGGTAATTAGAGGTATGGGCTAATATCTTCATGTTCTTTCTATCAAGGATCATTTAAGTCTTATGTTGAATTGTTTTTACTCTCATGTACATCTTCCTCCTACATTTATACACTCAACCTTGAATGAATCATCCTTGCTCTCCTTTAAGAAGATATTTTCACATTTAGCTCTCTATGATAATGGGTTCACTTGTCTTATTACTTCATCATTTTGAAGAAGTGATTGCTAATTGAAATATCCATTGAAAAGTGCTAACACCATTATGTCAAATACTAACCTAGTTGATTCAAACAAGTTTTTATCCAAGTTTATCTTTACAAGTTTTTCTTGGGAGGCATTGATGAAAACCTCATGTGGTGGACCGCCCTTGCAAAATCGCAATGAACTTTCATAAAAAAACTAATAGGATTAACTAGAGGGACCTCTTAGTCATTATCCGAGATGTTCCATTATACATTGAATAGCTGAGATTTTATATGAATGTGGATGATGTCACCCTTGGGATTATTGCAAACAATTAATTATGTTCCTAATAACTCTAAAACACTCTCGTACTACCTGCCTTCCTTATACTCTAAAACTGTCAATGAATAGTATACATCATTCTAAATCTTTTGAGTAATATAATAAAAATGAAGTATCAAGAAGTACAAGTAAACCCGTCAGGGTACTAAAGAGGCCTGGTGGCAGCGGGGCCATGCTTGTATGGTACTAAGGTAAACCTGTCAGGGTACTGAACAGGCCCGCTGGGAGTAGGGATATGTCGGGTAAAGGGAGTTGAAAAACATAAAGTGGCACACTTAAAACTGAACAAAAACCCTTGGGTCTCATTCTGAAGAAATCATTATCGAATAAAGGCTAGGAGATGACCCTTACGTCTCTCGGATGATGTTATTAAGAACCTTCAACTATCCACTTTAGAGTTCTATCTTTAAAAATAAGTAGGTTTGCATGAGAAGTGGGACCCTCAGTATGTGTAATTCACCTTACCCTCAGTAAGAAGAGGTTCATCTCTAAAAACTTGTATCATAAACAAGTTAATCATCTTGGGATGTATTCCTTTATGTGTTTCTCTATTCAAATGATATCTAAACTATGCTTATATCACTTTTGTTTTAAAGGTAATCTAACCGGGGGGGTATTAGTCAAAGTCATTATTAAAACCCTTGGCCACTATCCTATAATCATATTAGAGTCACAACCAGCCCTTTCTCCTAACCTTGATTGAAAACAGATTGGATAAGACTTAATGTCAAATCACTAACAGATCTAATCCATTACTCATGACTCCACTTTGTCACCATAACTACTTTGCCATGAGTAAGAATGTGAAACATAAGCCATGAGGTTTATATTGTTTAATAGGAACTTAGGAGCTGAAGAAGGATGAAACTTCAGGGAATTCTTGATCGAGTGAAGAGTATCATCAATTGTGAAATTTTGAAGATCATTGTTGCATGAGGACATGCAACTTAAGCATGGGGGAATGTTGAGTCTCAGTTTTGACACTTCTAATGCCCTATATTACCCTCTATCTGAGCCTATTTTACCTATTATATGAGTATATACCCGATTTTTTCTTCCATAAATACACATGATTACCTTGTTCATGTGCATAAGGGGTAAATTATGATTAAGGCATGATTTGTTTAGTTTTCTTGAGTTAATTCGATTAAATGGTTGATTATGTATGATCCTAATCAGTTTGAATCTTAAGTAGCTTCATCCATTACTAAACCCTTGCCTACAAGATTCCAGTACTACTTGTTCTAATCTGGTACCAACTATGCTAATCCGATACCAATTGTGTTAATCTGGTACTAGACATAATTTGGAATTTTTGAATGTTTCTAGAAGAAATTTGGGATATGGGTTATGTCCAGAACAATGTTTTCATGAGGAAATGTGAGTCATAATTCACCCATATCGCACGTGTGGACCTCCAACTAAGGGTGAATGATTCTGCCAAAATTAGCAAAAAAACTCAAATGACCAACTTGCGCCTCGATTTTTGTGCTTATGGTATCAGATATAGAAATTCTAATACATGGGTTTGTCCCGAATATGAAAAATTGAGTAAATTGTGGGCTGTTTTTAAAAATTAGAATTGGTTTGGGATATATGCGTGGGGGACTAAATCGAATTTGCCCAAATTGTTAAAAAAACACAGATTTTTGGGATTTATCCTAAAATTGTAAAAAATGTTTTCTTAGCTTGGGGATTTGGTTTCATCCATTCCTCCATGTATTTTATGTATAAATAAGATCTCATAGGTCTGAGTAGTGAGTAATTATTATTCTATAAGATTGGTTCTTGAAGAAAGAGGAATTGTTATGTTGTAGGGTTGATACTTGAAGACTGTGGATTGTACCTATGTTTTCTAAAGTAATGATATAATTACAGTTCATGGATTATATGTGTGTATTCAAACCCTCTCTTCTATAAGTTCCTCTTAAGGGCTTCCTTGTTGGTACGACAAGGGCCCACCAGCCCAATCAAGGTAAGCTTCTTTGTATCTAGTTGTAAATATAATTCTTGTTTTTGTGTGTGTGTGTGAACATAGTAATTTTATGTTTGATTACAACATCTAATTCCATCCCTGTCATGTTTCAGTGATACCTTGAATAGCAGGTCACATGGATGTGTGGTAATTTAGAGTAAGTGAGAGTTGTGTGTGTAATGTGAGATCTATGAGTGTACTGATTTCTGAGTAATGATTTGACATCTTTATGTGAGTATGTGAGAACAATCATTCGATTTAAGTGCATGCATTTGTTATATTAAATGATTTGGTGTTTGTTTTTATTTTGCAAACCTATGGACAAGTTGGATATCCATATTTCACCCTACATGAATCGATCATGGAGTATCTCGATATACCTAGAATTTCTTCTAGGATTGATTGATGTTTTCCTTTGATCATATGCAGAGTGTTGTTTGTTTTAATTTCTACAAGGAACAAGATTTGATTTCATATGTTAATTTCATGAGCCTCTAATGAACAGACTTGTTATCTAAGCAAGAGCCTTTTCTATTGATTGTTTGCTTGAGAGTTTTACTATGAACTTTATCTTCTGTTATCGTTGAAGTGTGCCCAGATTTGCTTGCTAGTTGTTGTCAAGAGTAATAGCTATAAATAACTAAGTCAAAGTCCATCTTTCCATTTCATGATCTTGTAAATGGACAAATCATTATTCGAGAAAGATCTTTTGGATGCATGATTGTTAAGATTTTGTTTGCAAGTTTTGGTTTCTAAATTTTGAAATGAGTGGAGAATGTTATTTGAAAAGTGTGAAAAAGAATGTTATTTAATTAATTTTTTCTTGATTGAGATATAATCATCAGACATAGGAACCTTTCTGTTATCAGCACATATAGTGCATCAATTCTACTGATTACAAATCTTGTTTGATAATTTATGTTTGGTAATATATTATGCAAATAATTGCACCAACAGTGATGTTATTGGTCATTTTTCTAACAAATGTCCTCATAAGAAAAAGAGAAATGGTGAAGGTGACTCAAAAAGAAGACAAACATATAAAGGAAAAAGAACCACAAAGAAATTTTTCCATAAAAGCTTATGCACCAAAGAAGACATCTCATCATCAGATGAAGATGAAGTCAGTCACAGTGATACAAAAAGGGTTATATTCATGGCAGTAATAGACTCTGATAAAGAAGACTTTGAAGTAGAATATGAAGAAGTCAAAGAAGAAATTTAAGTGGCAGAAGTTGACTATCAACAGTAATTGATGAGCTCCATATAAATTATCAGAAGAGAAAAGAGGACAAACAAGAAGCTACAAGTGAAACTAGACAAGAAACAAGACACTCAGGAATTAGAACAAATGATCACAAATTTGAAGGTCCAAATTGAAGAAGATAACAGAATAAAAGAATTGAAGAAGCACTCAAAGAACAACTAGAAGAAAGAGACAAGATCATTGAAAATTTGAAAGGAACGATTGTCACACTAAGAAAGGATCTTCAAAATAAAAACATTCAAAACAATTCAAAAGTTTTGAATGACATTATCAATAGTCAAAGGCCTGATGATGATAAGTCCAGATTTGGATACAATTAGACAGAAAAGGGATCAAGCTCCAAAACAACAGAACAAGAAACATATCCAAAAAGCTATGCAGAAACAATCAAAAGGGATAGGAAGGTCTACATAGAAAATTACAGGGACACTCCTGCATTGAGAAGATTTAGATTTAAGAATTAATGACCAACATAAACATATAGGTCTCAGTAAGAAGATGAATTCATAAGAGCACCTCCTTTCATAAGATCTTCAACTCCTAGGTATCAAACTATCTTTTTTGGTTTATGTTATGCATGTAATAATTTTGGACATAAAGATATGGATTGCAGAGCTAACAACATGAACATAAACAACTTTGAAAGTCATACACAAAAGGGTTATCATAGAAGGCCTAGTGAAACACAAAGAAGAAGTTACAACAGGTTTGAATATTTGAGCAGTGAAGTGGAATGCTACAAGTGTAACAAATTTGGACACATGGACAAAGATTGCATAATGACAATCCATTCTAGAGAACCACAACAGAAAAACAACAATCATAGACATGAACCTCAAAAAAGGACATGGATAAGAAAGTAGAATCAATACAACAATGAAGAATGCAGACTCGCTCTACAAGCTAAGAAGAAGAAACGTGGTTGGTATGTTGACAATGGTTGTTCAAAACACATGACAGGTGATAGAGACAAGTTTCTTACATTAATAAAGGAAATAGATGGATCAGTGTCCTTCGGAAATGATGCTTTAGCTAAAATCATTGGAAAAGGCACAATCAGAATTGGGAACAAGAATACAAAGGCATAAAATGTTCTACTAGTATAAGATATGAAACATAATATTCTAAGTTTGAGCCAAATGTGTGACCAAGGTCATAAAGTTACTTTTGATTCACAAAAGTGCGAGATAAGAAAAGAAGGTTCAAGAAAATTGATTTCTACAACTGCGAGAACGTCAAACAACATATATGTGTTAAGTGAAATTGGAAATGAAAAGTGTTGTCTAGGAAAGGAAGATGAAAGTTGGATATGGCACAAAAGAATGGGTCACATACATTTCGATAACCTTTTCAAAGTCAACAAAAAGAGAAGTAGTCAGAGAAATGCCCCAGATCATGAAACCAACCAACACTTTATGCAAGCATTGTCAACAAGGAAAGCAAACAAAGACCAAGTTCAAATCAAAGGAATATTCAACGACAAGACCAATGGAAATTGTGCATATTGATCTAGTTGGACCAACTACAACAAAGGGTTTAAAAGGTGAGAAATAATTTATGTTATTAGTTGATGATTATACAAGAATGACTGCAATTTTATTTCTCAAGAATAAATCAGACGCTTTTGAAAACTTCAAGATCTACAAGGAAATGGTTGAAAATGAAATGGAATCAAAAATCAAAAGGTTGAGATCTGATAATGGAGGAGATTTCACTTCAAAGGAATTTATGGACTACTGCAGCAGTCATGGAATAAAAATTCAATTCTTCGTTGCTAAGAAACCTCATCAGAATGGAGTTGTTGAAAGAAAGAACATGACAGTACATAAAATGGCCTAAACAATGCTAATGGATTCCAAATTGATAGATATTTTTTGGACACAGGAAATGCGTACAACAATTCACATTCAAAACAGAGTAATTCCCAAAAACAACACTGGAAAAAATCCCTACAAGCTATGGAAAGGAAGACCAACAAATGTGAAGCACTTCAGAGTTTTTGGAAGCAAATGTTACATAAAAAGAGAAGATGGCAGAATGGGAAAGTTTGATTCTCGTGTGGAAAAAGGAGTACTTGTTGGTTACTCAAGTACAATAAAATCATACAAGTGTTACAACTGGAGATTAAACAAAGTTGTGGAAAACATCAATGTAACAATTGATGAAACAGGTAGACAAGAATTAAAGGAAGAAGAAAATGAATCAATGGAATAGCTTTACGAAGACTAAACAAAAGATAAAAAATAAGGGGAAGACGAAGAAGATCTGACAGAAGAAGAAGAGAAAGTTAAGCAGGTGACTCCAAAGACACCTAGCAGACGAGTATAGAAGAATCATCCTTCAGATCAGATTATCAGAAACAAAGATGAAAGAGTTCAGACTAGAAGAAGAATGCGCTCACCAGAACAAACACACCTAGCACTCACCTCTACGATTGAACCAACTTGTTTTGAAGAGGCTAGCAAGGATAAATTTTGGAATAAGGCCATGGATGAAGAATTGGATCAAATAGAGAAAAATGACACTTGGGAATTGGTTCCAAGACCAAAGGATAATAATGTGATCGACCCAAAGTGGGTTTAGAAGAATAAATTGAATGAATATGGACATGTTACAAGAAAAAAAACTAGATTGGTATGTAAAGGATATGCACATGTTGAAGGAATCGACTTCAAAGAGACATTTTTTCCAGTTTCCAGAATGGAAGAAATCTGATTACTTTTAGCTTATGCGTGCTCCAAAAATATTAAAGTGTATCAAATGGACATAAAATCAGCGTTTCTGAATGGGGAACTTGAAGAAGAAGTCTACATTGAACAACCAGCCGGATTTCAGTTGTGAGAGAACATAGATTATGTGTGTAAATTAAATAAGGCCGTGTATGGTCTAAAACATGCCCCTAGAGCATGGTACTCTAGACTGGATAAATATCTACAACAGGAAGGGTTCATAAAAGGAAGTGTAGACATCAACCTCTACATCAAGCTAAGTCAAGATAGTAGTTTATTAATTGAAGTTTATGTTGATGATATTATTTTTGGTAGTAATGATGACAGGTTATGCCAGAAATTTGAAAACGATATGCATAATGAATTTGAAATGTCACTACTTGGAGAACTATCATTATTTCTCGGACTTCACATACATCAAATAAACCAAGGAATTTTTATTTCTCAAACCAAGTATATCAGAGAAATGTTAAAGAGGTTTGGAATGGAATATTGTAAACCAGTTATCACTCCCATGCAAATGAATTGGAAGTTCATAAAAGATAATGATTCAAAGTCTACGGATCAGAGGAAATACATGTCAATGATTGGTAGCCTACTATATACGAGAACATCTAGACCATATGTAATGCAAGAAATTGTAAAGGTGGCACGATTTCAAGAAGCACCAAAGGAATCACATGTATTAGCAGTGAAGAGGATTTTGAGATATCTCAAAGGAACATAAGAGTTTGGATTATGGTATCTAAAAGGAAAAGATCTATCACATATTTCCTACACAAATGAAGATTGGGCAGGTTGTATTGATGACCGACGAAGCACCAATGGAGAAATGTTCTTTTTGGGTGAGTGTTTAGTATTATGGCTAAGAAAGAAACAATCATCAATATCTCTATCTACAACCGAGGCATAGTATATTGGAACAACAACATGTTGTACACATGTTCTATGGATAAAAAAAACTCTGACAGATATACAGGTTGAGTATGATGAGACCATTCCAATATATTGTGATAATACAAGTGCCATCAATATCTCAAAGAAACCAGTGATGCACTCCAAGACAAAGCACATTCCAATCAAGTATCACTTTCTATGGGAACAATTTGTAGAAAACAACATCAAAGTTGAGTATGTGGGAACAAAATAACAAGTGGCAGACATCTTTACAAAACTGCTTCCATGGGAAGCCTTTGAGTATCTTCTCTAGAGACTCGAAGTTATTTCTACTCCAAAATGAATGCTTTTGAATTCTTATCTTTTATGTCATAGATGTACACAAAGAAGCACCATAAAGAGGACAATTCAGGTTGGGAGATAAAATAGTTTAGTTACGGGGAGAAACCCCAGATGGAAAGATACCTTTTCCATTGATGACAAAGGGGGAGATATTTATCATATGTAGAGGATAGACGCATGATTCCAGGGTGGAGAAATGGTCACAACGATGCAGAGGACTGATGCATGGTTCCATGGGGAGCATGAGTGATATGACTTCAATATTGCATGACATTATTTTATTATTGCATCAGAGTGTTTCCATCAATGCCAAAGGAGGATATTTTTTATTAATATTGGTTGTCATTGATGTCAACCCTTGAAGAAAGTTCAGTAGCGAATTCTGGTAGCACAAAGGTTTGGGTAATGGACCCAAGATTGTTTCATGTTTAATGGTATGCATTTTAATATATTTGAAGGTAATATTATTCTATATGGATAGGGCAGGTCATTCCATTTTCGGTGGTATTTGGAACATCACATAAATCCTCATGGTTAGAGAGTTATGGCCATGAGAAGTTGGAGAACCCAGGTTTGGGTAATGGAACCAAGTTTGTTTGATGGATAATGGTATGAGTTTTGATATATTTGCAGGTAATAATATTCTATATGGATAGTACACTTCATTCCATTTCTATTGGTATGTGTAACATCACATAACGCCTCACAGATTGAGAGTTATGGCCTTACGAAGTTGGAGGACCCTCATATGTCATCTGGAAGCCCCAAAAGGTCAAAGTATTCAAAGTGGTTTAAGAGATTTTAGAAGGTAAATAATAAATTGAATTGATGAGTGTACTATAATTCAAAGTGAATACAAAATAAATTATTTAAATAATAAATTTAATGGAGAAATTAGAAGTGGTTTAACCCTAAAATAAGGAAAGTGGGCAAAGTGACCTAGAAGATGCTTCTAAGGAAGCTACTTGGAGAGTATAAATAAGAGGCAAGAATCTCTCATTTTATATCACACTTGAGCATATTCAATATCTACAGGTGACTGAGGTAACCAAAGGATATCTAAGCCTAATTTTAGAGGGAAGGTGAAGTAAAGAAGGCCAAAATTCAAGGGAGGATAAATTCATTTGATGATGCTTTCTACGGTATGTTATTTACATGTCATCTCACCATTTTCGCCATAATGTTTTTTTTAGAATGATTCAGACCATAAAATTGATAAGACATTGCAGAAACATATCCAAGTATCTGTGGTAAAAATTCCATCTTGTGGGTCATTGTATTTTTGGAGTTACACGTCATGGAAAATAGGGTTTGTGTCTAGTCCTAAAACTAGTCTAAAACAAGTGTTTCGGGTAAAAACGTCATAAATTATTCATAACAGATACAAATTAAGTAAGAATTTTTTTTTGTATTAGAATACAGTCTGTAGTATTCTTTTCAGATCCTTACAATAAATATTTCGTGTGGGGCATGCTCTACAAGTTCTCTCTCTAGAATAAGCCAAAATTCAACAAGGTCTGCCATTTTTGATATAACTCCTTTTATGAGAGGTTCCAAGTAGTGAAACTTGGAGGAATTTCATAAAACACACTGAAGAACATTGTTTACTATTTTTAGATATTTATTCATTACAGGTACATAGTTATGATTATTTCAATTTAGGGTTGTTGACTAATCCAAAACTAGTCATGTGAGAAAATGAAAGTCTCTTGTTGTTAAAGTTAAGGAAGTTTTGCAGGTTGAGGTATAGGTTGGTGCATGGTTTATGCAATTTTTAATGGTAAAGGTTGATTATAGGTTGGTGCATGGTTTATGCACTTGTTTATGGTACATGTTGATTACAGGTTGTTTGGTACATGTTGGTGCATGTTTGATGCACTTGTTTATGGTACAGGTTGATTAAAGGTTGAGATACAGGTACATGTATGGTCGATGCATGGTTTAGGTTATTGGTACAGGTTGGCTATTGGTCAGTGGTATAGGTCGGTAAAATTGTACAATGGTATATCTCACAATGATAGTGTGACAGTGGTTCCATCATTCTACTTATACGTCGGGGTAGTTGGACATGGCAAGGATAGGTGGTTGTACACACCTTCTAGTTGTAGACTCCTTCTGGTTGTAGCCAAAGAATTGGGGATTTGGAGCTTCCCTCACGTTGTAGCCTAAGAAACAAGGGGGTTGGAGCCTCCTTCCAGTTGCAGTTGGAAAACAAAGGAAGTTGGTTCTTCCAATGAATGTAATTCTTCAAGACATATAAGAAAAATAATTATGTGGTTTTCTCCCGCTTTGGGTTTCCACGTAAAATACTGGTGTACTGTGTATGTGTATGATTGTTCATTTTTTCATTTCTTATTTACTATGTCGTTATTGGATGATAATACTACATTGATATTTCACTTGGATTATATGGTTAAAAAGTATTAGAATTCTCTATTTTTGATTCACCCCCCCTCTCAGTAATCCAACAATATGAGGTAGCATTATTGTGCATTGAAAAATGTTGGAGGTATATAATTTTTCATTTCACACATTAGCCGAGGAACTTCTCTCTTCGAATACTTTATACCATCTTCATGGATTCATTTCAATGAAAACCATCTACATGAGATCATGACACAAGAAAATAACATGTTTCACATAATATAATATATTACATTACAAGTAAAACACATGTGATTAACTAGAACAACAAATTGAAAGAACATTTTTCATATAAATCACAACTACTTACCTCATGTATTTTCCAAGATCATATATAACTTGTTTGATATTTTTGTCAAATTTGTTTGGGAGAGATAGCGGTAGAACATACTATAAAAAAAAATGAATTGTTATTTGTTTTGACCAAAGTAGGAAAAAAAAAAAACTTAAAAGATGTATAAGGTCAATATATAAATATGTATACCAAAATTATTACCTTAATGAAGGTATGCCAATCATGTGTTTTTACCCCACCAAATTCACCTTTCTTCATTAAGATATTATTTATGTTTGAGGAAAAACCCGTGGGAAATTTAATTCTTTGAATGATCTCTTTTACATCATTGCTTTGTTGCTCTATTAGTAACCATGGACGGTTATTTCAGTCTCCATATCTATTTGATTCAATCACACTTCACATTGCATGATTGGCTTCATGAATGTCGGTAAACATTTTGACAATTTTTTCTTTATCCCTCCTACAATCTATTATTCGCCATAACGTTTCTGTCACTTTCTTCCCGATATGCATTGTATCAAACAAATGAGTTATTGTTATCTCCTCATAGTAGGGAAAACTCATGAATTGAGTGGGATAACATTTTATTCCTCGTGGATGCCCATTATTAATACCTTCATGATGGCGACCTTCATGAAGAATAAAAGAAATCACAACAATAATTATCAAATACGGTAAAATAAATTCAATGATTAAAATAAAAATTCAAAACATTACATATACGATACATAAATAAATTGTGTACCTTGATGATTTCTTTTATATTCAGACCTCGATAGGTAAGGTGTCATTCTTCATGGTTTTAAACCAGTCTCTTCTTTCCCATTGAAAAGATGTTTTTCAGTAGTATGATACATATGGTTCTTAGGGAAGAGGTTCCTATAGTCATCAAACACCACCTTTCCTAAAGTTTTTGAATGACAATACTTCATATTAGGATGACAAATTAGACATGCAAATTTACCCTTTAAACTACACCTCCAGCTCCCGTGTGAAATTAAAATGGATCTCTGGACTGTCCTAGATGCTAGTGCTACACTTAAAGCATATGGGGAGGGGTGTAAGGTTAATCAGCGCCATGCAATAAAGATTAAAAAACTCAAGGAATCTAAAAAGGACACGGAAAACAAAGATGATGCTACAACAAGCGTTGACAATAAAGTATTAAACTTGTCCAACGAGGATCTAAACGACGAAGAATTGAAAATCTTGAAGAAAGGATTAGGTTTTGAAATCTCTCCAAAGACTGTCTCCGTAGAAAGCATAGTCTGCAACGTAGAGGATAACATACAAAACCTCAATGAAGAAGACAAGGATGCTATCAGGCAAGACTGTGCCCTCATCCTCAAGAATGAAAAACCACCAAAGAATATGTTAGGGTCCTAACCCGTACATAGGTAGAGCAATATATTTGGATGTAATAAAGGTCAATATTAATAAGGCATTTCAATAAAATAGAATAAGGCGGATGTAAGAAGACCTAATAGAAGCTTTCACTTCTAGAAGGATCTTCCTCTAGATGCTTCTCTTGATAGACATATTTAGTATAAATAAGGG
>SNQJ01S0010659.1:164106-182538 GCA_010110895.2 Picea sitchensis | reverse complement strand
AGAATAAGGCGGATGTAAGAAGACCTAATAGAAGCTTTCACTTCTAGAAGGATCTTCCTCTAGATGCTTCTCTTGATAGACATATTTAGTATAAATAAGGGTCGAGGGTATGAAAACCCTAGCTTGGATATTATTGTAACAGACTATTGCTCGACTAGAGGTTTCCCCCTCGAAGAGGCCCTTGAGCATTTCTTTCTAAATCAAAGTGTTATTTATGTTATTGTTGTTATATCATTTCTGTGTTATTGTGGAGATTATGCTGGTTATATTTATGTTATTCTGCCATTTCTAGCATTTTATTTCTGTTCTGCATACTTTTTATATCTGGTATATTACAAGTGGTATCAGAGCACTTTCCTTGACAAAAATTGTGGGAATTTGTTTTTCAGGGTAGAGATGTATTCCGGAGTCTTTAAGACATAGAGATCTGTCATTACGCGCATAAACCCACAGTTGAGGGATTCATACACACATGAAATATAGGTGGTTCTTAAGCGCACATCTGTTGGCCACCCTTGTAACCCCTATTGGTACCCCTTCGAGTGGTAGAGCATCAGACAACACCTGTGTACGGATCAACCTAGATTTATTGAAGCCCTCTTTAGATAAACTGATTGGCCACCTGATTGTTATAATGCCACCGAGAAAAACACTCAGGAAGATACTCTCTAGTACCTGGGTAGTTGGGTAGTACGGCTAAGGGTACGGTCTATCCTCCTTAGTTAGAACCCTGAGATATTGGGCCAAGTACTATTGTTGGACCCCGCACGTATATCCGAGAGCTATAGCACAGGGAAAACCCTTTTCTGTAGAACCCTTGAATACCTAAACCTTGGGGGACAGAAACATTAACAAATTAAAACATACAATATTTGTTGTTGCGCAACTGTGTTCGGGTTGTCAAATCACTACACTTTTCTTACTGGTTAAGGATTTGGGGATTTCATCGCTTCATTATTCTTCAGACCTATTCCATTGGATTCATCTCTTCACCCTTATCACATTCATCCATATCATTTTTCGACAAAATTTTTTACCCCGCCTGCCCCTTTTCAATTCACCCATCCTCATGGCCCATACCCAGAGCCAAGACCTGGAAGCTCACTTAAACACCTTGCAATATGGTCTCCTCGATACCCAAAAAGAATTAAAACAACTCAGTTCCAATGTTGTCTCCATCGATGCAACCATCAATACAACCATAAATACAACCATGTAGTCCTCAATGGAGGAAGTCAAATAAGAACTAACCAACCATATTGAATCTGTCTTTGCATCACTCTACACCAAACTAAAGATCCCTACAGATGAATCTTTCTCTGACGCACCTCTAAAGACTGAAGGTGAACATTCCTCCAATTCCCATACCTTTCAACACCATCACTTTCAACGTGACCTACGCCTTCCACGGGCGGATGTGACCAAATTTGATGGCTCAGACCCCACTGGTTGGGTAACCCAAATGGAACACTATTTCTCTTTATACAGCATTCCATATGACTTGGCCAAACTCCGGTATGGTTTTCTCCATCTAGATCAAGAATGTTGGCAATGGTGGCAATGGAGAAAAACTTCCCGGCAAGGGTATATTGCTTGGACCCAATTTGTGACTGAGCTTTATGAACGCCTTGACATTGAAACCAACCATTTGGGCCATCTGACAAAGTTGAAACAATCAGGAATAGTAGAAGACTTCATAACTACCTTTCAGCACTTGGTGTTTTGAACATAAGGCACAACTGATGATTTCTTTCGAGAGTGCTTTATCAGTGGCCTTAAGGAGGAGATTCGGGCCCATGTCCTCATGGCTCGACCCTCGACTTGGGTGGAGGCTACTAAAAGAGATAAAGAAGAACAACAGGTTGTATCCTCTCAAAATAGAAAACCCTCCTTTATCCCTCGCCCTAAACCCGTAAATCCCATTACTCCCTCCGCCCCATTAAAGATCCAAAAATTGACCAGGGATGAAATAGATGAATCCCAAATCAAAGGCCTTTGTTATAATTGTGATGACAAATATTTCCTGGCCCACAAGTGTAAGGAAAAAAATCTTTTTATGGCCATCTCTGAGGATATTTCAGAAGAGGATGTTGAAACTCCCCTTGTGTCCGAGTCACTTTAAATCACTGACATAACGCCTCCCTCAGACCCTCCCGAAGTGGAACCAATCATTTCCCTAAATTCTCTCACTGGCTTCTCTTCTCCCCAAACCCTCAAGTTAATTGGTTACATCAAGCATCAGAAGGTCATCATTTTGTTTGATAGTGGAAGCACCCATAATTTTATTCATCATCGCATTTCCCAAGAACCTCATTGCTACATCCATGTCATCAACAATTTCCAAATCATGATTGCTAATGGTGGTTCAATGAAATGTGAAGGGCATTGTGAAAATGCTCGTCTCCAAATCGGTGACTACCACCTAAAATACCATATGTTTTCTATTGACATGGGTGATTGTGACATTGTGTTGGGTGCAGACTAGCTAAGGACTTTGGGTCCCATTCTCATGGATTTTAAGGAATTAACCATGCAATTTGACCAGGAAGGCCACCAATATAAATTCCAAGGCATCACTGTTGGTCCACCTGAGGTCATTAGTTCCCATCGCATGGAAAAGCTGCTCAAAAAAGGACATTCTGGTGTCATTGCCCAACTCCATGCCATACAAGCAACATAGACACCCCTGGTGCCGCAAGACCTCCAAGCCCTCCTTTCTAAACATCAAATGGTATTTTCTACTCCCCAAGGACTCCCTCCTTCCTGTGGTGTTCATGATCATTCCATTCACCTTGTACTCGAAAGCCTTCCTCCCAATATCTGTCCGTACAACCACCCCTTTTCACAAAAAAATGAAATTGAGAAAATGGTCCAGGAACTCCTTAATGCAGGCATTATCCACCCTAGTACGAGCCCTTAATCTTCTCCTATAGTCATGGGCCTGAATAAATAAGGTTCTTGGAGAATGTGTCTTGACTTCCATGCCCTCAACAAACTCAAAATTAAATACAAATTTCTCATTCCTGTCATTGATGACCTCCTAGATGAATTGAGTGGCGCCCAATTCTTTACTAAACTTGATATTCGATCGGGATATCCCCAGATACGTATGAAAGAGGAAGACATTCCCAAGATGCCCTTTCGAAATCATGAGGGCCACTATGATTTTTTGGTCATGCCCTTTGGCTTGTGTAATGCCCCCTCCACCTTCCAAAGCCTCATGAATGATGTCTTTCGTCCCTTTCTCCATCATTTTGTCTTAGTTTTCTTTGATGATATCCTCATCTATAGAAAAACCTGGACATACCATCTTACTCATGTGGATCGCGTTCTCCATATACTCTCTCAGCACCAACTTTTCCTAAAACTGTCTAAATGTGCTTTTGGTGCTTCAGAAGTAGAATACATGGGTCATCTGGTTAGCAAGGATGGTGTCAGGGTGGATATGAAAAATATTGAATCTATGAAAGACTGGCCACACCCAAAGACTCTCAAAAGATTACATGGATTTCTGGGCTTAACAGGGTATTATCGCAAGTTTGTGAAGAATTATGGAAAGATTGCAGCACCTCTCACTGCTCTCCTCAAAAAGACCTCTTTCACTTGGACTCCAACCGCTGCTAAAGATTTTCAAACCTTAAATATGGCCATGTCCACCACTCTGGTTCTGGCCCTTCCTGATTTCACAAAGACCTTTGTGTTGGAATGTGATGCCTTAGGGAAAGGAATCGATGTTTTCCTTATGCAAGAGGGTCGACCTTTGGCCTTCACCAGCAAACAATTATCTAGTGTTTTCCTTATTTGAATATGAGTACAAGGTTGTTTTTAAGGGGGAGAACATGTTAGGGTCCTAACCCGCACATAGGTAGAGCAATATATTCAGATGTAATAAAGGTCAATATGAATAAGGCCTTTCAATAAAATAGAATAAGGCAGTTGTAAGAAGACCTAAGAGAAGCTTCCGCTTCTAGAAGGATCTTCCTCTAGATGCTTCTCTTGATAGACATATTTGGTATAAATAAGGGTCGAGGGTATGAAAACCCTAGCTCGAAGATTGTTGTAATAGAGCCCTGCTTGACATTTCTGTGTTATTATGGAGATTATGCTTGTTATATTTCTGTTATTTTGTCATTTCTATCATTTTATTTATGTTCTTCATACCTTTTATATCTGGTATATTACAGAATAACATCAACAAAAAGGAACACGAATCCATCAAGAACCTTAGAAACAACGAAAAACATTGTGATCCTAAAAGTGGATAAAGGTGGAGCTACAGTAGTCACGAACATAATGAATTACAACACCAAAATGATAGAGCATCTCACCACTACTGGAAGTTATAAAAAAATGGACAAAAAACCAATATCCAAGGTCATCGAGGAAGTCAAGAAGGCCATAAAATCCTCCAACCTAGATTAAAGAATGAAGAAATGGCTAACTCCAAGTTGCCTAATCACCCCTAGAATATATGGACTCCCTAAGATCCATAATGAAGGAGTTCCCCTGAGACCAATTGTCAACACAATCTACTCCCCAACCTATGAACTAGCCAAGTATGTGGCAAGGATCCTAGGACCCTTAGTTGGAAGGACAAAATCATACATCAAGGATTCAAAAGACTTCGTGGAGCTAATAAAAAATGAGAAAATCGAATCAAAAGATATGATCATCATCTTTGGTGTGGTTTCACTCTTTACTAAGATCTTGTTAAATGAGGCCATTCAAGTTATAAATGAGGTTGCAGACCCTCAAATAGCTAAAATAGCAGAAGTTTGTCTAAAATCAACCTTCTTCAGCTTCCAAGGAGGGTTTTTCGAACAAACATGTGAAGTAGCCATGGGATCCCCCTTATCCCCAATCGTAGCCAACCACTACATGGAGAAGTTTGAGAAAAATTCCCTTGAAACATATCCCCTCAAACCATCTAGATGGAAAAGGTATGTTGATGATACTAACGTCAAGTGGCCTCATGAAGAAGAAGAATTGGGCAGATTCTTTAAGCACCTCAATGGTATTTTAGAGAACATAAAATTCACCATGGAACTGGAGAAGAATAATAGCATACCCTTCCTAGACATACTTATGACAAGAAAACAAGATGGTACACTGGGACACAAGGTCTTCAGATAGAAAACTCACACAGACAACTACCTTCATGCTGATTCCCACGACCATCCCTCCCAAAAGATGGGGGTTCTCAACACAATGGGCACAAGGGAAGCAAGAATCTTCGACAAAGATCATCTAAAAGGAGAAATAGACCACTTAACTAAGGTCTTTAAGAACATTGGATATAGATATAGAGACATCAAAAAGGCAATAGATAAGAAGGATAAAAGGACTCATGCCCAAAATGATCAAACCTCCAACTTAAAGGCCTTTCTTCCCTACATTAGGGGTGTCACGAACAAGATTGCAAAGGTGTTAAGAAGGAAAGAAATTAAAACCTCCTTCAAAACCCTAATTACTATCAGACAAAGAATGAAGTTGGTAAAGGACCCCATAGACCAGCAACAAGGAAAAGGCATCTGCAAGGTCTCTTTCTCATGCGGTAAATGTTACATTGGGGAAACCGGACAATCATTTCAGGTAAGAATCAAGGAACATGAAGCACACATAAAAAATGAACGCACTTGCACTTCAGCCTTAGCAGAACACTCACTTAAGACCAAACACCATGTTTTCCTTGAGGATACCAAGATACTAGCAAAATAGGACCATTACTACATGAGACGCTTAAGAGAAGCTCTAGAGATAATGAAGCACCCCAACAACATGAACAGAGACGGTGGCCTGGAGGTAAGTAGATTTTGGCACCCATTAATCAACCAACTTAGGGAACCTAAAAAATTGAATCAGGTTTGACACCGCCTCCCTTTCCTTGCTTGTTTGTGGTTTACCTTTGAGTCAATTAATAGGTATAGAGGTCTAACTAACCTTATATTGCCCACTCTAAAATTCTAATTATAGAAACCTATTACTACACTTATCACTAATTAAGATATATATACCCTAAATGACACTATATAAACTAATACTCAATTTTACCTTTCCAACCCTAGATTATCTTATACACTACTAATTACACTTCCTAATCACTTAAGACCCAAATTATAAATCAAACCTACCACCTAAATTATAAATCAAACCTACCACATAGTATCCTAAGCCAATTGAAAATTTCTAAACCCTTAGTTTATATATATATAACATTATCAAACCTAAAAATGACATACAAAAACCACAAAAAATACATAATTTTAGAAAATTTCTAAAAACCTTAGCTTATATATACACAACATTTAATTATACACTACTATATCCTAACATAATAGACCTAATAATATAAATAAATAAATAAATAAATAAATAAATAAATATATATATATATATATATATATATAACATTAAAACTTAATTATTAAATTAAACATAATACTTAGACCTAGTTTATATATATATAACATTATCAAACCTAAAAATGATATACAAAAAACATAACAAATACACAATCTTACACTATTATATCCTATAGACACCCTAGATTATTATAATCACTTCTAAACTAATCCATAAATTAAACATAACACCTAGACCTAATAATAATACAAAATCATAATAAAACATAAATTAACCCTATTTAGAAAATTTCTAAAAATCCTTAGCTTATATATATAACATTTAATTTTACACTATTATATCCTATAGAAACCCTAGTGTTATTATAATCACTTAAAACCTAATTCTTAAACTAAACATAATACCTAAACATAATTTCACCCTATTATATCATATTAAACTCATTTAAGAAACCCTAGTACTATTAATAATCAATTAAAATCAATCTAATTCTAACACTAGACCATTATATTTATAACTCAAGACTAATAAATTCCCCTAAAACCCTAGACTTATATATAATATTATCAAAAAACCTAGAATTATGAAATATTATTAATTGTTATTAATTATCATCATTTTATTAATTCTAAATTGATTTTAATGTTTCCTTAGTTCTAAAAATGGGGTGTTATAGATAGTCGACCTAATTATAATCTCAAATTGTCCTGCATCTACTATTAATTGACCAAGATCAACAAGCTTTGAAATTGACAATTAGTCCTGATGATGAATCCCGATTTGGATTTGAAATGTCAATGACAAAAATGACACCAACTGTGGATTATCCGGCAAATAACTTCTAAACTCCTCACCACAGAAATATGAAAAATAATAATTTCTTCCCTGTATGGAAGGGGAACTTGGAACAAATTCCATTTAATGGAAAATCCACGGATTAAAATCATTAGACGAGCAGTTGATCTCGACTTCCTCAAACAATGCAGAGACAACAAACTTAACCCGAAATTCACCTTCATCAATCACCCATTACATAGTAGATGGAATAATAGAGCATTTGAACAGCTCAGTCGTGCCCTAATCCAGGGATAAATCAGGAGGATGCGCGCAACACTGGATGGACTATCAAAACCGGCCCTAGAAATACACCTCCAGCTAGCATGTGAAATTAAAAAGGATCTCTGGACTATCCTAGATGCTAGCACTGCACTTAAAGCAGATGGGGAGGGGTGTAAGGCTAATTAACGCCATGTAATAAATCTTAAAAAACTCAAGGAATGTAAAAAGGACGCGACAAACAAGGATAACACTATAACAAGTGTTGACAATAAAGTATTAAACTTTTACATCCAAGATCTAAACGACGAAGAATTGAACATCTTGAAGAAAGGATTAGGTTTTGCAATCGCTCCAAAGACTGTCCTCGTAGAAACCATAGTCTGCAGCATAGAAGACAACATACAAAACCTCAATGAAGAAGACAAGGATGCTTTCAGGAAGGACTGCGCCCTGGTCCTCAAGAATACAAAACCACCAAAGAACAACATCAGCAAAAAGGAACATGAAGCCATTAAGAACCTCAGAAACAACAAAAATATTGTGATCGTAAAAGAGGATAAATGTGGACCTACAGTAGTCATGAACATAATGGATTACAACACCAAAATGATAGAGCATTTCACCACTACTGATAGTTAAAAAATTTTGGACAACAACCCAATATCCAAGGTCGTCAAGGAAGTCAAGAAGGCCATAAAAGCCTCCAACCTAAGTGAAAGAATGAAGAAATGGCTAACTCCAAGCTGCCTAATCACCCCTAGAATAAATGGACTCCCTAAGATCCACAAGGAAGGAGTTCCCCTGAGACCAATTGTCAACACAATCGGCTCCCCAACCTATGAATTAGCTAAATACATGGCAAGGATCCTAGGACCCTTAGTTGGCAAGACAGAATAATACATCAAGGATTAAAAAGACTTCATGGAACTCATAAAAAAGGAGAAAATTCAATCAAAAGATATGCTCATCATCTTTGATGTGGTTTCACTCTTTACTAAGATCCCGTTAAATAAGGCCATTCAATTTATAAATGAGGTTGCAGACCCTCAAATAGATAAACTATCAGAAGTTTGTCTAAAATCAACCTTCTTCAGCTTCCAAGGAGAGTTTTTTGAACAAACAAGCGGAGTATCCATGAGATCCCCCTTATCCCCAATCATAGCCAACCTCTACATGGAGAAGTTTGAGAAAAATGCCCTTGAAACATACCCCCTCAAACCATCTAGATGGAAAAGCTATGTTGATGATACTAACAACAGGTGGCCTCATGGAGAAGAAGAATTGGGCAGATTCTTTGAGCACCTCAATGGTATTTCAGAGAACATAAAATTCACCATGGAACTCGAGGAGAACAATAGCATACCCTCCCTAGACGTACTTATGACTAGAAAACAAGATGGTACACTCAGACACAAGGTCTTCAGAAAGAAAACTCACATGGACATCTACCTTCATGTTGATTCCCACCACCATCCCTCACAAAATATGGGGGTTCTCAACACCACGGCCACAAGGGCAGCAAAAATCTTCGACAAAGATCATCTAAAAGAAGAAATAGACCACTTAACTAAGGTCTTTAAGAACATTGGATATAGAGATAGAGACATAAAAAAGGCAATAGATAAGAAGGATAAAATGACTCATGCCCAAAATGATCAAACCTCCAACTTAAAGTCCTTTCTTCCCTACATTAGGGGTGTCATGGACAAGATTGCAAAGGTGTTAAAAAGAAAATAAATTAAAACCTCCTTCAAACCCCTAATTACTATCGGACAAAGAATGAAGTCGGTAAAGGACCCCATAGACCAACAATAAGGAAAAGGCATCTACAAGGTCTCTTGTTCATGCGGGAAATGTTACATTGGGGAAACTAAATGATCATTTCAGGTAAGAATCAAGGAACATGAAGCAGACATCGGAAATGAATGCACTCACACTTCAGCCTTAGCAGAACACTCACTTAAGACCAAACACCATGTTTTCCTTGAGGATACCATGATACTAGCAAAAGAGGACCATTACTACAAGAGATGCTTAAGAGAAGCTCTAGAGATAATCAAGCACCCCAACAACGTGAACATAGATGGCGGCATGGAGGTAAGTAGATTTTGGCACCCATTAATCAACCAACATAGGGAACCTCATAGATCGAATCAGGTTTGACACTGCCTCCCTTTCCTTTCTTGTTTGCAGTTTACCTTTGAGTCAGTTCATAGGTCTAGAGGTCTAACTAACCTTATATTAGCCACTATAAAATTCTAATTACAGAAACCTATTACTACACTTATCACTAATTAAGATATATATACCCTAAATGACACTATATATACTAATACTCAATTTTACCCTTCCAACCCTAGATTATCTTATACACTACTAATTACACTTCCTAATCACTTAAGACCTAAATTATAAATCAAACCTACCACCTAAATTATAAATCAAACCTACCACATAGTATCCTAAGCGAATTGAAAATTTCCAAACCCTTAGTTTATATATATAAATATAACATTATCAAACCTAAAAATGACATACAAAAACCATACAAATACATAATTTTAGAAAATTTCTAAAAACATTAGCTTATATATACACAACATTTAATTTTACACTACTATATCCTATAGAAACGGTAGTTTTATTACAATCACTTAAAACCTAATTCTTAAATTAAACATAATACCTAGACCTAATAATATATATATATATATATAACATTATCAAACCTAAAAATGATATACAGAAAACATAACAAATACACAATCTTACACTATTATATCCTATAGAAACGCTATATTTATTATAATCACTTCTAAACTAATTCATAAATTAGACATAACACCTAGACCTAATAATAATACAAAATCATATTAAAACATAAATTAACCCTATTTAGAAAATTTCTAAAAACCCTTAGCTTATATATATAACATTTAATTTTACACTACTATATCCTATAGAAAACCTAGTTTTATTATAATCACTTAAAACCTAATTCTTAAACTAAACATAATACCTAAACATAATTTCACCCTATTATATCATATTAAACTCATTTAAGAAACCCTAATACTATTAATAATAAATTAAAATCCCTCTAATTCTAACCCTAGACCTTTATATTTATAACTCAACACTAATAAATTCCCTTAAGACCCTAGACTTATATATAATATTATCAAAAAACCTAGAATTATGAAATACTATTAATTATTATTAATTATCAACATTTTATTAATTCTAGATTGATTTTAATTTTGCCTTAGTTCTAAAAATAGGGTGTTACAGATAGTCGACCTAATTATAATCTCAAACTGTCCTCCATCTACTATTAATTGATCAAGATCAACAAGCTTTGAAATTGACAATTAGTCCTAATGATGAATCCCGATTTGGATTCGAAACGTCGATGAAAAAAATGACACCAACTGTGGATTATCCGGCAAATAACTTCGAAACTCCTCACCACAAAAATCTGAAAACAAAAATTTACCCTTTGTTTGAGACCTACAACAGATGGATTAATGTCAATTATACAATAAGATTATTTAAACATTAGACATGCAATATGATATCTTTAAAAAATTATATAGTATTAAAGAGTAATAGAATGCTACATACCACAAAAATGTGTTAGTCCCGGGGTATCATGAATTGTCCATAAAAGTATTCCACGAAATTTAAATTTCTTCTCCCTAATTTCTTTTTAGATGTCATACATAGTGATGTCAACCCATAAATTTACTAGCTCGTTGATAAGAGACTCGATATATACATTCATATCTTTAACTTGGTACTTACCTAGTTGTTTGAAATTACACATAATTACTATAACCATGATATGCATATATAAGTAAATAAATAAACAAAAGATATTATGCCAAAAAATAAACAAATGAAAATGTTACATTAAAAAATTTAATGTAAACAAATACCTGGAACAATCATTGTCGACATTATGTGCTCCCTCTTTATTGACATCCAAGGAGGAATGTTATTGTTGATAAAAAAAAATAGGCCACACTGAGTAAATAGACCTAAGATCTTTGAATGGATTAACACCATCAGCTACCAGTGAAAGCCTAACATTACGAGGTTCATCTTTGAAATCTGCCCATTTTTCCTCAATTTCCCTAAATGCATAACCATCGGCAAGAATTCGAAGAACACCATCTCCACTTTTGTTACGTGCATGGTAATCCATAAATTTTGGTATGATTTCACACTTGAACAATCACTGCAAAAGCGGAATTATGGGAATATGACGAAGAACCTTTCGAGGGACCCTTTTTGTTACATAATTGGTTCGATATATACTCATAATTCATTGCGGGCATTATGTTTTTGAAGCTTGTTGTCCATAATATATAATATGATAATTAGGATATGCATTTATAGTTTGATAATCCATTACAATGTCTTTCATAATAACATGAAAATATCGATATGTGCTCAGTAAAATATTTGACGATGGTAACAAAAATTCACCTAACAATCTACAACATAACAAATAACTAGTTAATGTAAAGAATATTAATCATAAAAAATGCATTCTCATTTTATACATTAATTAACACTAAAAACAAATAGAAAAAAATCAACATTTATGTATATGAGATGAAACATATTACATACCTTAGAATCTGTGTCATACAAGTGTTCGACAAATTATTCATAACATTTCATTTCATTAGAAGCAATGTAGCAAAAACAATATTTTATCTTGAGCCTTCATAAAGTAGTTTATTTTCCTTTTCTAATAGAGGTTCATCATAAATACCATCATTGTCCCCATTCTCATCTGGTTGAGAAAAAAAAGCTTGGATCATTTCATTTGTCCCATCATCTTCTTCCATGAGATCCTCATCTGCTTGATCATGGTCCTCAGCTTGTAGAACATCATTTATACTAGTACTACTTGGTGCAATATTCTGCAGAAACTTAGAGGGAAACTCTAACTTAATAATTACAAACAATCATGAAAAATTACTATGTATAACAAATATTCAAACAATATGTATACATATATATATATATATATATATATATTTTATATAAAATCGACAATATAAAAACATATAATGAATATATAGTTAATTACCATGGGACAATATTCATTCGATCTCCCATCAATGTGCCCCTATTTCCTACAATGTTTTGTAGTTGTTTCTATTAAAATTTTAACGGGACGTGTAGTACAACAGTTTTTGCAATGGAAATAACATCTACCATCACCCTTTTCACCCGCTCTACTTTTTTTGCCACCTCTAATGTTTTGCGACATTCTTCCACACAAAAACACCCTTTCTGGACCATTGTTGTTATATCAAAATTGTCGTAACATATCTAATTTGAAAGATATTTATAGATATTTTTTCGTTGCAAGAGCGATGAACGTTGATGAAGTCAATTTTTACTTTGTCAAACTGTGTAACGATCATAATTGAATCATCTCTCTTGTGAAAATAACCAAAGGTTGTCATAAGAGAGACGAGTGTTCACTATATTCACATTCATCACTCTTGAGACGTACAATTTGTTTCTTCGCAAGAGCGATGAATGCAGGCTAGATTTATAAAATAAATTAAAATTGAACTCTTTATCTTCAATTTTGTGATGAAAGGGTACTTTTGTCGCAAAATTTTTCCAAATGTAGTAGTGCATGCATGGTTCTCCTTGTAATGGTGAATGAAGATCTGACGGTAAAAAAACCTTGTAGTTCCTATGCACCAAATTTGATGCTTACAATGTGTGGCCTGACAAATGGATTCTGATAGTACCAAAAGGAGGTTGGTGATTTTTGTTAATGTTTGAAACCGCAACATGATTCAAACCCTTGTTTTGATGGATAACGTACCTGCTCTGATACCACTGATCTAGATCTCTGGGGATGATATCTGGATGGCTTGAATTCCAAGAGAGGATGAGCTTAGACATGCCAATATTGCATGAAAAGAAGCATGGACAAAAAAAAATGTAAATTAAGTACTGGTGAGGTGAGGCTCAAAGAGCAGCCTCACCTCTAAAACTAATTACTAGTAAATCACTCAGAGCTAATTAATCTCACAGTGAACAATATAAAATATTCAGAGAAGCCAAAATGAGTAACTTGATATTATGAGAAGGCTTGCTAGGCCTTTATATAGCATTACCAAAATGGTCCATTTGACAAAGTAAAAAAGAGCCCATTAAAAGACTCTCTATTATTAGTATAATAGATCTAACTACCCAACTAACTAAGTAGTGGAAAATAAAATCAAATACAATAATGGAAAGAGCTCACTAAATGAGTCTCTATTATTATAACAATGGATCTAACTACCCATCTAACTAAGTAGTGGAAAATAAAACCCAATACAATAATGGAGAGGTGAGGATCTCTTTGAGCCATATGGAAAACCTATTCACTCAATTAATTAATGATGCGGTGGGCATATCCTTGATCCACGTGGAAAATATATTAGTTTTATAGATTTATGCCTTTTTCATCCGAATTCAGACCATATACCCCCTAAAATTTAGATCATCTATTTCTTGGTGATTCTTTACCCAACAACCCATCCCATCGCATTCCTCCCCAAGAGGCTACTAAGATGGCAGACCCAATTGCTCAACTTTTGAATTCAGGCCATATTCCACCTTCATCATCACCATGTGTGTATTCCAAATAAGGATAATTCAGAATGGTGCCTAGTAACCACCTATCGTGCCCTTCATAAAGATACTATTACAAACCACTACCTCCTACCCTGAATTGAGAACTTGTTGCACCACTTACAAGGGGATTATTCCTTCACACAGATGGATTTGATAGATGACTACAATAGAGTTCACATGAATGTAGTAATTCATTTTGGTAAGTGTGTGGTCATTTATCTTGATGATATCTTGGTATTCAATAATTATTGGGCAGAACATCTTCAACACATTTGCAAGATCCTCAATCTAATATGGGAACATACACTTCAGGTGAAGAAATCCTAATGTAGACACACATTATTTCTGCACATGGGACTCATACTGGACAAAACAAGGAGTCGATTAGATCCATTTTGAGTATATATTTAGGCACAATGGACAACATACTCCATTTCGCATGAAGTCAAGATTTTTTTGGGAAAGGATAGGCACCACTTCACTTAGCTTCAAACCTGATTATACTCTGCACAAGTTCTCTATTTTCAATATAGGAATCATCCCTTTCATATTTCGAAGGATGCATTTAAGTTCACCAGTGGGGATGTAATTAAATAGAGAGGTCATCCGATGGCATACCATTCAAAGATTCATGCCCCTTCTAGCTCTGCACATCAACAACATGAACAACACACAACTCAACGTTTATCCACATGTTGGATCAATGCCATACTCAGGAAGCAACTTCCTTACAAAGGCATGAACAACAACACACACCATTTTTCTTTCAGTTAGGAGATCGAGTGTGTCTCTTAATAGACATGCCTTGCTTCAAAGGGAAATATCATATGATGCATCCACTTAGATATGGTCCATACAAATTTCTAGAATGCATTAGAGATAATGGGTATAAACTAGAATTTCTTGCACAACTCAACATCCATGATGTGCTTAATATTAACAATCTCAAGTTGTTTGAGCCACCTCCTCTTTAAGAAGAAACAACAGTTCCACATCCCATGGATAACATTCCACACGTTCAACCACATCTTCTTGTTGTTAAATTCTTGACTCCAAGGCCAAGACCACTCGCCAACAACAAAATCTTTTATATCTTGTGGGCCGAAAGGGACAGACACCAGCTCATACAAAAGGGATGTCTACAACAACATTGCATCACAATTTCCATCATTTATTGGCAAAAGTAGGGATGCTTTCATATCTAAACAGGGAGGAATTGGGCCACTAAAAAGTGTGCACCACTTCCCTTGCCAGTCAGGATGAGGTGGCTAACCATAACTAGTGTGGAAGTTCTCTTTAGAAATTTTTGTTGTAGTCATGTAGTTGGCTTCAACAACTTTTCTTGCAATCCTTTAGTTTACTTCAGTTAATTCCATAATATTTCTTTAGTTCCTTTCTATGATTTTCTGCTACAAGCCTTTAGTTTGTTTCAGAAAATTCCATTGTAAACAACGAATAATGAGAAGGAAAGAACAACCTTGCTTATAGAAGGCGCTCCTCTCTCACTTGATGGAATCGATGGTCATTTTATGAAACTCTTGTCTCTTGTTTTTCTCTCTTCAATTTCTCTCTGTGGTTTAGTTTCATATCTATATTGTTGTGTGTTCATTTGCAGGTTAAATTTCAGATCAAGATAGATCTTATAAGGATTCTATCTTTCCCTTAGGATGTTATAACCTATTCTCTATTAATATGTTTGATATGATTTGTATTTAGCACCATTAGGAAAATAGTCAGAACCTTACATTCCACAACATTATATAATCAATTCTTTACGACAAACCATATTTTCAAATCACTAATTAATTTAAGAATATATAAAAAAATGTATAACAACATGTAAGAATATATGCTAATATCATAGGGTATTAGATAACATTTCACTTGTTATCTCTTGTTTAAAATAAATATAAACCACTCATCAAATAACCCTAAATTATAAGGACACAATAGTTCTAAATAATTTCAATCTTAGAAGAAACCATTGGTTATTTTCAAACTACACATAATTTATGGACACACTTATTGGATTAGAGGTCCTTTAGTGGACAAGAAGATGTATTCTAAAAAATTTTAATCATTAAGCCAACCAAAATTAAAGCATTCTTGAATGACATCCATTATGAGATTAGGAGAGAGAGGCTTTGATACCCAACAACTTCTAGTCAATGTGATCATCACATGTTACACATTTCAAGGAATTCAGTTTGGCTAATTCTTTAGTCAACATGTTCAATCTAGAGCACTTCCTTATGTACAATATTTTTAAGTTTAATCATTGATAAAATTCCATGGGAAATTCCTTTAAAAACTTACATAGTGAAATATCAAAATCTTGTATTTCGTGAAGTTTTCAAATGGGAAGGGAGAGCATTGACAAGCTTGTACATGTAGACAATCTTACCACCTTAAGTGACCCTAACCTCCCGAGGCAAATATGTAAATTTTGGATAAAATGTCAATTAGTGATAGGTCTAGAATAATGTTAAAATGCATATTGGTTTTGGAAACTCCTCCAAATCACTTCAATGATCAAAGTTAATTTATGCAAAATTTGAAAAATTTAGACATTAGCCTTATCCAATATAGTCATATTTCCCAAACCCTCAAACCCTCACATAAGAATATGTAACATATCGAAATTTCCATTATAAAAAAAATTATTTTCATTTATTAAATTTAACTATGAGAAGACTTTGTCATTGTTCCTAAGGTTCTACCTTGTTGTATATGGTGTCAAAATTTAAAATCGGTAACTAATATACCATGCTCACTTAATTGTCCTAAGACTCTAATTTTACCTAGGGTTGGCTTGCTCATGCATTTGATAAGTTCTAGTTATTATTGATTTATGCTAATCCTTTTATTTATTTTCCATAACATGTCACGATGAAAGGGAGCTTAAGTTAGAGCCCTCACACTTGGTTACTTAAGTTAGGAAATGAACGAGTGTTAACCCTTGTTTTTCATTTATTAAATTGAACTATGAGAAGACTTTGTCATTGTTCCTAAAGTTCTACCTTGTTGTATATAGTGACAAAATTTGAAATCGGTAAAGAAAGAGAACTAATATACCATGCTCACTTAATTGTCCTAAGTAGAAAATCGAATTTTACCTAGGGTTGGCTTGCTCATGCATTTGATAAGTTCTAGTTATTATTGATTTATGCTAATCCGCATTTGATAAGTTCTAGTTATTATTGATTTATGCTAATCCTTGTTATTTATTTTCCATAACATGTCACGATGAAAGGGAGCTTAAGTTAGAGCCCTCACACTTGGGTACTTCAGTTAGAAAATGAACAGTGTTAACCCTTGTAAGGGATTAAGATTAAAACAATTGATTTTAAGCATAAATACTTATCGTATCTTGGGCAAATACTAGAGTTGGTGTAAGTATTCAATTCACTACCAATCAACTTAAAGGTGAAATTAATGGAGGGAAAAAGGACTTTTACATTCATCTTACCTCCCAATAATTACGGACTGTCAACCCAAGTTTCTAGCCAATCCGGTCATCCCAACTTTCGGGCGTCACATGGATTACAGTAATGAATGATCCGGTGTTCCATGTAAGGTATGAGTGATGCGATCGGGGCACCCTGTCACTCGTTGATCAAGGAAGTTTAGCAATGTTTCCAAAATCTTTCCCTACGGCTTGATCGATGGGGGATTCAATGAAATAGTAGAGAAAAAGGTTTCAAATTATGAGCGTAATACTATCCCTCATGACCATACAAGATGTTTTAAAGTGGATGCCAATTAGCTATATGGTTATTCCAGATCGACATTTCCTTTAGGTAAGATGTTCCTCATTGTATGGACTTAAATCTATGTTATTTACATATAAAAATAACTAGCATAGCAGTTAAATAACTGCTGGTTAATTCAGAAAAGTTGATAAGATGAAATTAATCTTTAAAAGAAAATATTATATTTTATTTTTGATTAACAAATAAATGGTATCTGGTGTTAATATTTTAATTTATGTTAATCACTTATCTGGCAATCAGTTAGCTATCAAAATAATTTTTAAATATGATAATGTAAAGATAAAAAAGTAAACACATAAACGAATGTCACTTATATATACATTTACACTACCTCTTGCCATTATTTCCTTTCTCAGCAAAGAAAGATAAGCCTACCATCCTTCCTTCACAACCAATTCGTCGCTCCCCTCACCCTAAAAATCCTAACCCTAGCGTATGAAGCCTTACTTGTCTTTTTAAACCTAAGAGTGCTGGCCTTTGTTTTACAGAGTAAGAGTAAAGACTCCATAATTTTGATAAATTGTGAAGGACAGAGAAATGCAGAGAGAAAAGAATAGTATATTCAAATGTATGAAGA
>SNQJ01S0010659.1:140599-155536 GCA_010110895.2 Picea sitchensis | reverse complement strand
TTTTTTTTTTTTTACAGCTGCGGTGTTATACTTCGGTCTGAAGAATGTTGCAGTGTTGAAATCCCCAAATTATTAACTAGAAAGAAATGTGTATTTACTTGGCAACCTGAACATAGTTGCACGACAATAGATCTAGCCGGTTTAATTTGTTTATGTTTATGTTCCCCAAGGGTTAAGTATTCAAGGGTTCTACAGACAAGGGTTTTCCCTGTGCTATAGCTCTTTGATATACGTGTGGTGTCCAAAAATAGTACTCGACCCAATATCTCATGGCACTAACTAAGAATGATAGATTGTACCCTTAGCCGTACTACCTGACTACCCACGTACTAGAGAGTATCTTCCCGAGTGTTGTTCTCAGTGACATTATAGCAGTTTGACGGCCGATAGGTTTATCTAAAGAGGGATTTAGGAAATCTAGGACAATCCGTACACAGGTGTTGTCTGATGTGCTACCACTCGAAGAGGTACGAACAGGGGTTACAAGGGTGGACAACAGATGTGCGCTTAATAACCACTTGTATTTCTTGCGTGTATGAATCCCTCAACCGCGGGTTTATGCGGGTAATGATAGATCTCTGTGGCTTAAAGATGCCAGAATATGTCTTTACCCTGAAAAAAAATATATATCCACAATTTTTGCCAAGGAAAGTGCTATGATACCACTTGCAAGATACCAAATACAATAAATACGCAGAACAAAAATAAAATGCTAGAAATGGCAGAATAATAGTAATATAACCAGCATAATCTCTAGAATAACATAGAAATAATATGAGATCAATAACTGAAATAGCACTTTGATTTAGAAAGCAATGTTCACAAGCCTCTTCGAGGGGGCAACCTCCAGTCGAGAAGCACTCTATTACAATAATCTCCAAGCTAGGGTTTTCATACCCTCGACTCTTATTTATACTAAATATGTCTATTAAGAGAAGCATCTAGAGGGATATCCTTCTAGAAGTGCAAGCTTCTATTAGGTCTTCTTACATCCGCCTTATTCTATTTTATTGAAAGGCCTTATTAATATTGACCTTTATTACATCTGAATACATTCATCTACCTATGTGCGGGTTAGGACCTTAACATTCACTACTACCATAATAAAATCATGTTGTCTTTGAGTTTTAGGAAAACGTGTAATGAAATCCATAGCAATAATTTCCCATTTCCATTTTGGTAAAGACAAAAGGTTGTAATAAACATGTTGGATGTTGATGTTAAACCTTCACTTGTTGACAATATAAGCATTTAGATAAGTAATCAGTGGTTTCATAGTTAATATTAGGCAAATCAAATTGTTTCCTCAAGGATGTTATCATTTTTTGATATCCTTGATGACCGGAATAGGGATTTTTGTGCAACTCATTTTTAATTACAGATTTTAAATCAGTAGAATTAGGCATATATATTTGGCCTTTGAACCTTAATATTCCATTTTTTTGATATTGTATTTTGTACCATCCAAATTTCCTTCCCTTTTCAGCAATTGTTCTGCTATTTTGGTGTATTCTACATCAATTATGTTGGAAGATTTAATTTTGTCCTCAATATCACTTGCTATTTTGCTGATAATAATTTCATATATCTCATTAGTTCTTCTAATTAGTGAAACTGTGACTTTATTTTCCTTTCCTTTGATGTGTCAAAATTCAAAATCAATCTTGCTTAAAAAATGCTAAACACCTTACTTGTTGTGCATTGAGATCTTGTTGACTGAAAAATATTTCACACCACTGTTGTCTGTCAATAATGAAAAAATCCTTCCCATTATGTAGTATCGCCACATTTTTAGTGCATGAATTATTATTATGAGGAAATTCAATCTATGGCATGGGGTAAACCACAATAGATGGAATGACTACATAAATCAACTCTAGTCCCAAGTATGCTATATAAGCAAACATGCTAACTAGAAAAGATAAAGGGCCTACCTCATCGGGACGTTCGATAAATACCATAGTTGAGTAGTCGACTCAAATCAATATACCTACAACTTGTCCTCAACAAACAAGATACACAAGCATACAATGATAATATATAAAGTTAGCACACATAATATCATAATCCATCAATATTCATAACAAATATGCCCATGGAATAACAATTCAAATATTTGCAAGGCATTAATTGGACGAGAAAATAGTATTTCTATTAAAATATGATCAACAAAATTGTATGAATGACAAACTTTTGTGTTGGCATGTCTCGAAATCAAGAAACTAAGGCCCATCCAACTGGGCCTCAACCACTTCAATCCTCTAGCAAAGGAAAGCTCATATAAGAGAGACAATAAGTTTCTCCATCAAAGAGGGAAGAGCTTGTGGGCTAAGCAATGTGTTCAGACTTAAAAGGACAAAGGAATGCAGACTCAATATGAAGTGGATAATTTCTCTAAAGTAACTTTGTTCTCAAAAGTTGAATTATTCTTCTTCTTTCCACATCTTGGATATGGCCCATTTATAGCCTTCAAATGGAACTGAAGGGCCAAGTTAGAAGGTTTATAGTATATAGAAGGTCAAGGATCATGGATCTTGTGACGTGACATGCAAACCCGACACCATTTTTCTAATTTTGGGGAAAAAACCCGATGTACATGGGATGTAATGGTGCAACCTATGTATACACACATTGTATAGCTATTAGGGTGTGTATATGTGAAAAAATATTATTTTTAGCTCTAGGATTTACAAAAAGGGACTTCAAGTTTGCATAGGGAAATTGAAAAGGCGTTATGAGCAAGTTGTATGGGGTGAGGAAAATATTTCTATAATAGATGCCCCCTAATGTGTGAGGCCAGAGAAGTATCTGTGATGGCCGAAATACATTATAATTCCCAAAAGTGTTGTAATGGAGACCCAGATGGAAAAACTAGTTGCTCATAAGAATATTACAATCCATAATGACTTTGTACACATGGATGCCAATTTGAATTACAGTGGAGATCCACGAGGAAATATACCAAACAACTATTCATGTCCATGAATAGGTAATACAAAGTAGATACATGCCATAGGTTGTCATAGTCACGAACAAGTCCCAATGAAAACTAGTCTCAAAATCAATCTGAAGATATATGTATACAATGGAGTACAATCTAATCTCACATGATCATTGAAGTCATATAGGTACTAGTCCAATAAATGATAGCAACAACTCAGGAAAGATGGGCCTATAAACTGATGTCTCCAAGTCTTCTACACGATCCGCCAAAGGTGTAAGTATACATCATGTGAATAGAGGAGTTGAGGTCAAACATAATGAGACTTTGTTTGATTACCGGTCATTAAGTTATCCCATTAACAAACATGAGACAACCTACTCATAATGAAAGTAGGTATCAAGGCATAAAGTACATTCTTGCAAGTATGAATAAAGTTGTTGAGGTAGAACACTTGAATAATCCACCAATCAGAAGACATTGATGTATTCCCAATTGTCAATGGAGAGAGAACCTGCCACTCATGACTACAAGCCTCTAGGTAATCATAAGACTATAGGAATATTTTTATGAATCGATGAGTTAAAGTCGATGGAAGGAGACCCACTAAAATGAGAGAATTAAGGAATCTCTCATCATTTAGCACGAGGTACAAAGAAATAGCTTAGTTATTTGGAGGAACTCGGACGAAGATGATCTTCATGAAACAACAACCTTGTGCATCTCTCGCATGCACCATATGTAAGTATTGCACGAAAGAGACCCTATGAATAGCCTCTAATAATGAAAATTGTTGACAAAGGAGAGGAAACCACCAATAGGGCTAATGGAATCCAATACACTACATGAATCACAATGTGTGAATATATTTCTTGTTGTCAAACACAAGGGAAACCGCCTAGTTAGTCAACAGTGAGGAGATGTCTACTACTAGGTTCAAGGTTATCTACCCATAATCAAAGTAGGACCACGGTTCACGGTAGGAATACAAATTCATGTGACTCTGATGTACACTGAGGGTGTGGCTGACATGCAAAGTCGAGAGTTCTAAGAAATCGTTGACATAGGCTTATAGACATCCTTTGAACAACAACATGAGACATATGGAGGACTTAGATAATATAGACTTGATAATGGAACTTTGTGATGGAGGAGGCACCAATCAAACTCTCCATAGGGACTAGAAGAGTATGGAGTCGGAGGAGTAAAATCTAAGTAACGAGCTCATTTTCCTAAGGTCATGCTAAACCCAAACTTTGGATGACAAGTGGACTCAAAATTTTGTGCTCTGTTGAAAGGAGACACGACTCCTACCAACATGAGATAATATTCTTTTCCTACCTGTTTTTTTTTGTTTTTCAATAGACAAATGGATGCTTTGATAAAAGAGAGGAAATGAGTTTCGTGAGTAAGCAATTGATTCCAACATTGGAATATATCTATGCTCAATGAGAGGAGGTGCATGCAGGATGTGGACACTCGAGGGAATTTTTCCTCTTGGGGTATAGGGTGTTGAGCTACAAAGGATATAAACAATGCTCTGCTTGGCTGATGATGCCAACTGTTGAGTTAATAGGCTTATAATGAGAAAACGAGAATCGACGATAGGCTCAATACTACAAAAATGATAATGGAGTGTAATTACAACTTAATGCCAAAGAATGTTCCTTTTCGAAAATTTAGTCCCCTAGGCTTGAAAAAAGTATAAAACAATACCAAGAAGAACTCTTCTAGCCACTAGTTACTAGAGTATTCTTTCTTATAAATTTCTCTACTTGGTCCAAAAAAGGGTTAAACTTACACCAAATAGGAATACTTTCAAATCCAATTAATGAGTGTGAAAGAGATAAATTCACTCGACAATCTTTTCACTTTTTGATGGAGTCAAAAAAGAGATTAACCAAGACTCGGTGATGTTTTTATAGGAAAAATATCATGGGGGAGGACAGGGCTTTCATGCATAACTTCTATGGAAAGTCAACAATTCAGCGAAAGCTGACACAAGCCTGGTAAAACCCAAAGCTTTCCAAGTCGAGGAGGATAAAATACTTGTAGAGGTTACCTTTTCTACAATATATCGAAGAATTACCCTTATTTGGAAGGGTGTAGAAGAAGGAATTTGATTCTCCACAAGATCATTCGAGTCAAAGGAAACTTCCCTAGGACTTGGAGGGAGCATATTCGAAGAGAGTGGAATGATCCCTTGTTCATAAGGTACATGACTAGAAATGCTAATGACATTGTCGAAAGATGCATAACCCCTCAAAACAGGAGTGGTGTTGGCCAAAGACTGCATCGCTATGACAAATGTATCAATAAAAGAAGAATTAGGATGTTGGGAAACCAAAGATGTCTCAGAACCTGAAGGGATATCAAGMAAGGACTATTCTTCTTGTACCATGATGGTAGCAGGGCACAAATGAGTAAGGTGATTCCCTCTGCAAATTCTAAAAATGAACTTGGGCTTACATCCTCCTATACATCGAGGCTTCTCAATCATATGAATTCCCCTAGCATGACTTACAGTGGCTAGTGACATGCTCTGATCATGACTTGCAGAGGCTAGTATCTCATCTCCAACATGATTTACAGAGGTTGGTGATGAATCCCCAACATGATTAGTAGAGGTTGGTGACTGGTTTTCAACATGGCTTGTAGATGTTTATGGAAAATATCCAACATGACTAATAGAGGTTGGTGATATAATGCTAGTATGAATTTCAATGCCTAGACTTGCGAGGGTTGGTTGCAACATTTGAGACCAAGGTTCTGGGAAAGACTAGTTTTGAGAGATTGTGAGCTAGGAAGGGGTCTGGTATACACCATGGCCATCTCCGACAGGATAGTATCTTTGTCCAAACTGATTCATAAATGGTTTTAAGGGCATCATCACCGAGGAAGCCGCTGGCAAAGAGAAAGCAACATAAAAATGGTTACTCATGTGAGGATATATGTTTCCCCCAGATGGAGGAACTTCATCAAGGGGATTTCCCATACTATAAAACTAACTCCCTCTAGATGAAACACCAGAGGACGAATGGAGGTCCTCCATGGGAAAAGTGTTCATAGGAACTGACATAGCGAAAGAAGGATAGATGGATGGAGTGTAATAATTAGAATGATCACCCATTTGAGTACTTTTTCCTGGGAAAATGAAGCTAGGATTGGATCCAAAGGAAGGAATATTCTAACCTCCAACCATGAGTTGGTTGAGGGATATGACTCCCATAAAGAGAAAATGGAGAATAAGGAGGCATCATGCCCCTTGACCCAAAAATTGGATTCACATAAAAAGGAGAGGCAGAGGATGGCATGTGTGAATACATGTCTTGCATACCAAGATAAATATTATTGGAGGCCCAAGGTATTGATTGAGTATCATGATCCCATGTACCACTTGGAAATACAAAAGTATTCATCCCCATGGAATGAGAAAAGGCCATGGGTTGGGCAGTGCCAAATGACGAACTCACGGGGTCTCCACTAACCATACAAATGAAGACTCATGACACAATACAAAATACTAAGGCAAACTAACAATCAGAGAGCACACCAAAGTAAAGAAAAAAATCCAAATGCACACAAACATGATATAGTAGCTGAAAAGAGGCCTCCTTCACTAAAGTAGGTATGCCTCACCCAAGAGGTGACTGAGACTCCCTTCAAAATATTGGAGGTATCATAATCATTTATAAGGGCCCTCATGGGATTAAAAACACAGTTGGTCAGATCCCCCTGGAGAGGTAATCCTACATAAAGGTTGTGTGATGTTTGACCCTTATCTAACCCAAGGTACTTGTAGAATAACCCCTGCAAGTAACCTATGTGGCTACCTATGCCAATAAACTAAATCCACCACGATATAAACAATGCGTAGGCGAGTAGTCGTAAGTCAGGTCCACCATATGGGCATGGTAACAAAGCCTAAAATCTTGAAAGCATCATCTCTCAAAGAGTTGAATGAACTATAAATACCCCTACATAAGAATAGATCCGTGGAAATATCTCTGATGCTAAGAAGGTATTAGAGGGATATCTCCGTAAACAACTTCACACAACCTCATGCTTGACTCTGATGTGAATGGAGCCTCCTGATGTCACCAATTATACAATGGATTTCACTACTCCCTTAGTCATACACATATTTGGAGTTTAATAGCCTTGAAGAAGTTTTCTAACAAAATTCTATTCCAAGGCTCTATATATCGTAAGCTAGTTTGTGTACCCTGAAAAATAATATCATTTCTAATCAATTTTAAATTTATGAGTGTTACTTTTAGTGGATTTGTTTACTCAAAAAATGTGGTCATGAAACTGATGATGTTGTGACTCAGCATATAAAATAAATGAATATGAATATAATGCAAATTCCTAACATCAATTATCAAAAAATGATAATGTTTTAAAAATTCAACTCTGCAATCTTAGTAAGATACAATCTTTCCATTCATGTATCAAGATCAATAATAATAACCCAAAAGATCAAATGCCATAATGAAAAATGTATATTTTTTAGTATTTTCAATATAAATAAATGAAAATGAAAGGATTGAACCACAACTTGATATATAGACCCTACTATAAGAAAAAAGAGACAAAGCAAGAAGGATATCAAGAAGGGAACAACCATCCCAAGATGCAAGGACAACCAATACAAAAAATGATGAGAAATGAAAACTGCCTACAAATTCAACCAAAGAAAGGTTTCCTATCATGCTACAAACACTAAATAGTTATGATAGAGACCCAAGAAGACTCAACAACCATCAAAACTCACCCAACAAACACCAAACTCAACAATCAAGTGAAAAATATTGATGTACACGATTGTTTAGGAAAAAACCGCGTATGTACGTGCCCTATAGAATGAAATCTCGCATATGTATGCCTTTTTCAAGGGAAAAACCATGTAGGTGTATTAAAACACTACCAAGTTAAGGATAAGGCCAAGAAAATCAGATTCAAAATGAAAATAGGTTGTCAAGCAAGCAAACAACAAGGAAACTCAAGCTAATCGAGAGAAATATGTTGGTTGTGGAGCCTGATTATCTTTGTGATTTAGAGGTCTTTGTTTCTAGCCGTGTTTATACTCCCTGAAGACTTTATAACCCAGAATAATGTACAGTCTTCAACACGAGGGAGTGCAAGGGGGTGTTACCCCCTCTGTGGGGTCTGGGGGCAAGTAGGGCCCCGGAAGGAAAAATTGCCTTGTAAATGTATATCGTAATTTCATTGTAAATCTAGACCGTTCATTATAAGGTCGCGTATCTCATAGTAGAAGTTATGTTAGGGTTTTTTTTCCCTAGAAGGAAACCCTCTTTTATGAGGGAAATCTATTGTGTCTATGGATCATTGTGAATATTGTATTATGAGATAGGAGACTGTGAGAGAAATAAGATGAAGTTACAACGGGTTTTCTGTAGGTTGTATCCCTTCATTTTTTGGATAATAATAAAGTAAGGACCTGGGAATTTCTCTAGTGGATGTAGATCACACTGGGTGAAACACATATATTTGTGTCTCTATTGTATTGTGTATCTTCTATGTTTTATTTCCACATTTTTTTTTATTTTATTTCTCTGCGATCCTTTTTTTCTAACAATTGGTATCAGAACAAAAGGTAGCTGATAGGAAAAGAGGGTTCCTGGTTCGAGTGGGAGAAATGGCAGAAGATGGAAAGTTTAGGGTTGAGAAATTTAACGGCCAAAACTACAAGTTATGGAAGATGTAGATGGAGGATTATTTATATTAGAAAGATCCATTCCTACCATTGGGTGGAATATCAAAGAAGTCGATGACCATGAAGGACAAAGAATGGGAGGTTCTTGACAAAAAGGCACTAGGAACGATATGAGTGAGCCTCGTAGCGTCGGTGAATTTCAATATTTTGAAAGAAAAGACAATGAAGCATCTGATGGACACATTGACTAAACTATATGAAAAACCCTCGACATCCAATAAGGTATTTATAATGAAGATATTATTTAATATGAAGATGTCAGAAGGTGGGTATATTGCAGATCATTTAAATGAATTTAATATGGTTACTAATTAACTAAGTTTTGTAAAAGTGGAATTTGATGATGAGGCCAGGGATATTCTAATCTTGTGCTCATTGCTGGAATGCTGGAACGGATTGGTCATGGTTGTAAGTAACTTTGTATCTGGTCCAATCAATTTAAAATTTCATGATGGTGTTGGTGTTATCCTTAGCGAGGTAATGAAACGAAAAATCACAGGTGAAACATGAGGTAATGCGTTAAAAATGGAGAATAGGGGAAGACAAAAGGATAGAGGAAAGGGCTCAGGGAACCACGGGAATTATAGGAAGGGAAAATCCAAATCCAGATTTGGAAAGATAGAGTGTTGGAATTGTTGGAAGAAAGTACATCTGAAGAAAGACTGCAGAGCTCCAAAGAAACAAAGAGATGGATAGCATGAGAAACATCTGGAAGCAAATGTAATAGGTGATGTGTTACAAGGTGCTTTGATTCTTTCTATAGATAATATTTATTATTCTTGGGTAGTATATTCAAGGGATCCTTTTCATGCCACACCACATAGAAAACATTTTCTATATTATGTTCAAGGTGATTTTGGACAGGTTCATTTGGGTGATGATGCACCATGCAAAATTGTTGGAATGGGAAAGGTAAAAATAAAACAAAGAAATGGAAACCAATGTTTGTTGAAAGAGGTAATACATGTTCCATATCTAAGGAAAAATCTAATTTCAATAGGGCAGTTGGAAAGTGAAGGTTGTATATCCATATTTACAAATAAGGTGTGGAAGGTCACCAAAGGTACGTACATTGTATTTATGTATTGGTAATATTAAATCTTATATATATTTATCTTCTACAGGAGTGGATATAGCACTATGGAATCATAGGCTTGGACACATGAGTGAGAAGGGGATGCAGATACTTCACAAAAGAAATTTGTTGCCAGATCTTAAAAAAATTGATTTGGATTTCTGTGAGCATTGTGTTTATGGAAAACAAAAGAGAGTTAGATTTCTCAGAGTCGGAAAAGAAAAGAAGAGTGAAAGGTTAGAGCTTGTGCATACATATGTATGGGGACTAGAGAAATTATCATCTCTTGGTGGCTCTCGTTATCATGTTACTTTTATTGATGATGGAACTAGAAAAACTTGGTTTTATTGCATTCGACAAAAAATTGTTGAAGTGTCTTAGATCGGAAAATGGAGGTGAATATTGTAGCAAGGAGTTTGATGATTATTGTTCATACCATGGGATTCGTAGACAAAAGACAGTTCCAGGAAGACCACAAGAAAATGGTGTGTGAGAAAGGATGAACATGAGATTGCATGATGGTTTTCCCTTACAGTTCTGGGCATATGTTGTAGATACTTATGTTTACTTAATAAATAGAGGACATTCAAGATTTTTGGATGGTAGAATTCCAGAGTAGGCATGGAAAAGTAAAAAGGTAAACTATTCTTTTTTGAATACTTTCGGTTGTGAATCATTTTTTCATATTGATAAATAAAATAGAACAAATCTTGAGGAAAAATCCAAGAAGTGTACCTTTATTAGATACAGTGTTAATTATTTTGGTTATCTCTTATCAGATTATGAAAATAACAAAATCATTAGGAGTATAGATGTCATATTTAATGAGAAGGTCATGTACAAAGATCAGTTACAGGGAAAGAAACAGGAAAAAAAGAAGAAGGAATACACAGTTGATCTTCCGAAGAAGGACATCTACAGTAGAAGGTTACCACACAAGCCATAGCTTAGCTTCTAACCAAAAACTTTTCTCAGGGTGCAAATCTGTACAGGGGCGTACCATTAGTTTGGGTGACCAAGCAAATGGGGATCTAGATTGGGGTGATCCGATAGTCGCCAATTGGTTTTGGCGATCTCAGAGTGACCTCCAGGGATTATTGGGAGAGGCCCAGTGAAGCCACGGAAGAGGGCGCACTCACTTCGTTCCCACAAAGAAGAAACCAACAAGGGTGCAAACCCGAGTTGGTGCACCCTCCCTTTAGCCTTAGAAAACTCAAAGGAAATTATTTTCTCCCTGAGAGAGTGGATAGCTAATGAGATAAGGTTTCTCTCATAGCTGGGATCATGGAAAAAGGAGTCACCAAGAGGAATCCATGAAGGAAGGTGCACTGGTTATTCTTCAAAAAACCTAAAAATGAAATTGTTGTGAATGTAAAATGCAAACTCAGAAAAAAAAAACATCCAAGACACATAGCTTATAAAGAAAAGGTAAGAATGCTTTATTTTATTCCCGGTTCACCTTATATACCAAGGGAACCGTTTATTTTACATATATTTAATTCATCATCAAAAGGTGAAGAAGTGTTGCGCCTAGGTGACTGACTTTTGTGCCCTAGGTGGGCATTCCCCTAGGTGGCCTCCTTGGTCCAATTCCTCCTTGTTCAGGTTTGGAAGCATCTCGACTTCCATGAGAAGATGCAGAAACTTATTATGCAATACATCAGTTCTGATCCACTTTTCCTGTGCTGGAGTTTGGCCTTGGCGGGATACCAAATATAAAGTGTAAGTCTAGTATCTTGTAGAGCGACTTCAAGTGTCCAGTATAGTTTCCTTGGCCAATGGGAGTTGGAAATTAGGAATGTTGTCCATTGGATAAGTGATGGTGATTGGTTCTTCCAAAAGGGAAGGCTCAAACAAATTTAAGTGATTTACATTAATGACATTGTGGATTCCCAGTTGTGGTGGCAAACCCAACGTATATGCATTTTCTCCAATGTTATCGAGTATTGTATACAGACCATATCTCATTGGAAGAATCTTGTGATGGTGGCCTTTGAAGCGCTTCTTATCCAAGTGTAACTAAACTTGATCCCCTGGTTGAAAGGCCATGAAGGTTCTTTGTTTGTCATGGCACTTCTTGGCATGATCTTGGGATGCTTTGAGTGTTGATGTGCCTCCACTGTGGCATTGTACAATTTGTTGGAGAAATCGTTGAGATGATAGTTGTTCCTGCTATTGATGGAAGGTACCTTGAGGAGCCCAAGTGAGTGGAAGCTCGGTTGGGGATGTTGGTTGGAAGCCCAAGCAGACTTCAAAAGGTGAAAATCATGTAGAAGAATGTGTAAGTAATTGTCCCATTGTTTGTTGCGCCCAAAGTGAGTTCAGAGAGCATGCACCAAGATTCTATTGATAACCTTTATTTGGCCATCCGTTTGAGGATGAAATGCAGTAGAAAAATTGAGGTGGCACCCCAATAGCACCCATATGGTCTTCGAAAATGTAGTGAGGAAGTGAGAATCCCTGTCTGGGAGGATACTGCTTGGGAGGCCAAAATGGGGCCAGACATGACGAAAATAGAGTTACGTTGTTTGTGCTGTTGTAGTAGTCTTTGTGCATGGGATAAAAAGTGCCATTTTGCTAAAGCGACATACAACTACCCAGATTGCATCATGTTTCTTTTGGGTTGTTGGAATTCCACTTAGGAATTCCATTGAGATTGACTCCCAAGGCCGAGAAGGAAGCGGAAATGGTTGATACAACCCATTCTTTTGGTTGGATGGCTTGGATTGTGAGCATAAGGCACAAGCTCTGCTAAATTTTTAAACTTGAGGCTACATGGAAGGCCAATGAAAATGGTGTTGAAGAAGTTGGGTGGTATTTGTGGTCCTAAAGTGGCCCCCATAGGCTGAATCATGTGCTTCCTTGATGAGCAAGAGGTGATTTTCTGAGTGTGGAATGCATAGAAAATTCAACTTATATAGCCACCCATCCTGAATAGTGTAGTCTAGGAAGGGGGTCTAATTGATCATTGTGGGGCTTTGCAAAGCTTCCCAAATCTCTCGAAATTTGGTGTCAGTAGAATATTGATATTTCCATGTGTCATAAGTAGCACATTGTACTTCTAGAATGGAAAGAACTGGAGTGGGAGGTCGACTTAAAAATAAGTCATTTTATTAGAAGTGTCTTTCTTGTATATGATGACTAAGTGAAATTGTTTAATGTAGGATGTTCCTAAATCTTCGATTGAGAGTTGATGAAAATCAAAGGGTGATTGTTGGTATGCAGAATGCTTTCTTTACCCAACAAATAATTCCTCCATTGTTTGAGTGCTTGCACCAGACTATAAAATTCCTTGTCATAGGTACTATAATGTTTCTTTGCCTCAAACATGGTTTCAGAGTGGTAAGAAATGGGGTTTCCTCCTTGTTTAAGTACAACACCAATAGCATATTGTGAGGCATCAGACTCAATCTCAAAGGGTTGGGAGAGGTCTGGCAGATGAAAAACAGGGGATGAGAAGAGGGCGTGTTTGAGCTGAGAAAAGTGAGTAGTTTCTTCTTTGGTCCAGATGAATGTAGAAGAAGTATTTGAGAGATGATGCAAAGGTCGAGCAAGATTTGAAAAAGAGGGAATGAAATTACGATAGAAATTGATGCCACCCAAAAATATTTTCAACTCCTTAGCTGAAGAAGGTAGAGGCATTTGCTTCAATTCTTGTATGCGAGTTGGATCTAGTTGAATACCCTCTGAGATGACCACAAATACAATATAGGGGACTGCATTCTGACCAAGATATGATTTCTTCTCTTTGACTTGCAACTTTTGTTCTTGGAGAATTTGTAGAACTTGTCGAGCATGTTGCATGGGAGTGTCCCATGTCCAACTGAAGATGAGAATGTCATCTAAGTAGATGACCAGAAATCAACCCAAATTTTCTCTGAAGATGTCATTGATGAGCCTCATGAAAGTGGCTGGGGAGTTGGTGAGACCGAAAGACATGACTTTCCACTCAAAAGGACCAAATTTTGTCTTGAACGTTGTTTTCCAAACATCATCTCGGTTCATTCGAACTTGATGGTAGCCGGCTGTCAAATTCAATTTAGTAAACCACTTAGCTCCTTGGAGGGTGTCGAGTAGTTCCTCAGTCCGAGGAATGGGGTAACGATTTTTTATTATGGCTTTGTTCAAGGCTCGGTAATCAGTGAAAAGGCACATTTCAGAGGTATCTCATTTAGGGATGACAAAGGCGACATAAGCACAGGGAGAAGATGAAGGTTGGATGTGGCTAGAGTTGATGAGGTCGGTCAGTTGTCTTTCCATTTCCTATGTTTCTTTTGGGGACAACTGGTAAGTAGGGGAATTAGGTAAGGCAGATATAGGGATGCGATGAATGGAATGGTCAATGTAGCGAGAGGGGGGAAGTCCATCCAGAGGTTGAAATACCTCTGTGAAATCATGGAGGAGGGGAGTCATAGTTTCAGGAACAGGGTGTGTTGTATTTTTTGGTGTTATTGGGCGCACCAAATAGAGAGAGACACATTGTTTTAAGTGTACATGTGGGATTTGTTCTTTGGTAGAATGGGGTTCGGGTTTTGCTGCAGTTATGATATAAGTGTGGCCTTCTTTGGTAATTTTTTACTGGCGGGATTTGGCTAGATAGATAACATTTCTTTGGGTTTGGTATGAGATATCGAGAAGCAAATCTGCACAATCCAAGTAGGAGACAACACAAAGGATAGTATCTTTGAATCGGCCTATGGTGAAAGTGACTAGACAATGCTTGGAAACTAGTAGGCGAGGACCATCCTTTTGGACCCATCCAAGTTGATAGGGTAGTAGATTGTGAGTTGTGACAAGAGTAAGGCGGTTGACAAGGGATTGAGACACCAAATTTTTCTGGATTCCATTGTCCATAATCAGTAAAGCCAAGGCATTTTTTATATGGCAGTTATGGGTGAAGATGGGTTGGGTGGATGCGTTCGAATCTTCCTAGGTCATTATAATCAATGAGGAATCTACTTCTGTGGGATTTTCTAGAGGAACTTCTTCGGTATATTATTCTTGTGAGTAGAGTTTTGTTGGTTTTAATATTTTGGAGGATTCGATAATCTGATGAATTGTGTGAAGTAGTTTTGTGGAATGAGCACCAGGGTGTCCTTGTAGTTGTATTACGTGTGGGGTTTTTAGTCCGAGGAGGTGGAAAGAGGGCTGAGGGATGGGATTTGGATGGTTAAGAGGTGG